>CAIGRN010010951.1:0-10890 GCA_903798345.1 Fraxinus anomala | reverse complement strand
TTTATTATAATATCTTCTTCTTCATATTCGGGAGATTCGTCTATCAAAATTTGTAATGCTTTATGTTTTATTTCAACTAATTGTTGAGAATTATTTATTTGTTTTAACTCTTCACTTAAATATCTAAATTCAATACTTAAATTAGTTGCTAATTATTGCAATTTAATCCGATTAGTATTAGTTAATTTATTAATATTTTGTAATTCTTCCAAAATCATTTTATCTCTTCTATTCATTTTTAAAATTTTCTTCAGTTTCGTTACTAGGCTCTGATACCAATTTGTTGGGGAACAATGCGGAAAATAACTAAGTTAAAAGAATAAAGGTATAATTGACAATACACTCAAAAAAGACAAAATTATGTCAAAATTAATGTAAGGGGTAATGCACAAACATCATTATTCATTCGAGGATAGTCCTAATAATATTGAATTATTATTATATTGGCGCACATATCCGAATTGATATTGGAATAAGTAATGATTGGTTCGATTTATTATTTCGTACTTGAAATGGTTTGCCAATCTAGATGATTTGCTCACATCGATCTCTGAAACAATAGTGATTGCCTATATTGTTAAGTTCGGGTCTATCCAAGGTTTGTGGGGGGTACCATTTGTTTGGATATATTGTTCTTCCATGAATATGTGTACCTACTTGTTTACCTAAATTCTAAAAGATTTATTGAACAAAGGAAGATACGTTATTAAACTAAAATGTTTTTTATTAAATGTTACCAATTTTTTGCTGTAATATGATAACTAGATTTGGGTCTATGTGTTGACTGTGATATGGGCAATTAAATTTGGGCCGATCATATTTCAAAATGGAGCTATAATTTCTTTAAAAATAATGTGTACGAAAGTGCGTGGGCTTTTATGTGATATTGACATCCCTGGTCATTTTTTATGTTGACTAGATGTGGAATAAAATTATTTATCCAATAGATAAAATAATTATCCATATGGCCGAACTTTATACACTTAGAAGAATATTATGTTGCTAAGTTGAGTCTTATCCATAATTATGGGGGTATAATTGTTGGTATTAAAGTTCGGATATACTCCAAATTTGTGGAGATGATGTTGTTTTCTTCAAATTAAAATATTGAGCTATTCAAGAATATTTGAAATGATAAATTATACTATAGTGAATACCTTGTTATACTTAAGATGCGCATTATGTTGAAAATTGTATATCAAATACAAGGATTCAAGGTCTGCTAGTAAATTTGTTTTATTGTTGAGTGTAGTTATTTAATGGAAATCCTCCAAAAAAATTGAGAATTGAAAGAAATTATAACTTTTAGTAAAGTTAAAAGGAAATATAATGACTTCAATGAATTTTGTAGGATTTTCTAACATGTGACAATTTGTGCATGTTATATTATTTGATCGAGATAGCTAGCTACAAATGGAATGACACGAAATATCATGTATAATGGTAAGTTTCGACATATATCGTAAACAATAACATTCGGCAGTTACCCTCAAATGAAACAATATTAATTGTCGTCGAAGATTAACATATCAGATCCGTTTACAATGGGTTATTATATAGAGAGCAAGTAAACTACGCATCAAGTAAATGTGTAAATCTAAAACTAATGAGTCAATTTAATGGAAACCTAATCTGGCGATCGGAGATCCCATGGACTAGGTTCAATAGGAAAATTAGTTATGATTGACTCGATGAGAAGTACTTAGGAGTTTTAACTCCTCTCCATTTCTATGATTCAAATAAGTGTTGCCTACAAAAAATTGGTTTGGACAAGCTATACTTTTAATGATGACTATATCTTGTACAAAGTACAAGTAGAGTATTGTAGGGTATTCTTTATAGAACATCACCTATGTGAGTTCGAACTTGACCGGTATTTTATTTAGACGAATTCTCTAGCACACTTGCATAGCCAAGAAGGTTCAGGATCGAAATAATGAATACAATAGAAAACTAAAGTTTGAGTATGAGCTATAAGGTGTTTGATCTATTATATAGACTTATAATAAATGTAGACAATTCCAAACGTTGCATTCACTGATTAGCCAAGTAAATCCGATACATTCTTAATAAGGAAGGTTCAAAAGTCACCGATCTCGATGCATTATATTTTAGTTGTACTTTTCTATGTCTTACTTGTTATGAGTTGACTTTTTCCATTCATGTGGGGGATTGTTGGATTTTAAGGGTATATAAAAAGATTAAAAGTGTGAATCGAAAAGGCCTCCTTGGTATGTGACTAGTCATGGCTCTTAAAGTGCAAATGATGCATGTCAAAGAGTCACGTTGTTTTGAAATTGTGTGATTATTCAAAAGGGTGCATGATGAAAAGTTATAACTTTTTGAGAGGATGAAATCTACACCATTAGATATGAAATGGTGCGATCTAATGATCGAAATTAATTTTGCCAAAAGATGCGACCATTTAAAGAGGCATATAAAAATCTATAAATAAGACCCTCATAATTCTATTTTCTTCACACCAAATCAATTCCATAAAATTGATTTCTAATTCTTTCTTTCACTCGATAATTGTACACATGTTCAGAAATCGTGATATATGAGCATTGGGATTCTTCGTAGCTTTCCAAAAGAATTGTAGCGCGTTTTGGAACATGTTGATTATATCAGTCCTCAGGTGAAAGTTTGCCTGACCAAATGTCAAATATACTATGCTAAACTGGCTTTCCACAACCGGTGGAATTATATACTCCCTCATTAGCCTTACATTTTCATTAGCTACAACCACATTCGGTTGTGTCGCTTTGAGATTAGCCCCGATGACTATTTGATTCGGATTTTCCTCTACCATGTCGTCCTATTTCTGTTTTTGGTGCATTTTCAACTGTTGTCTTTTTCTAAGGTTGAATGTTTGTCCGATCTTCGGGTCAAATTGAGCAAGATCACCAGTTCTCGAATTTCGCATACAATGTTCTGAAAATGAAGCAGAAAACACTGTAAAATTTTTCTAATATAACGAGCTAAACTAAAAAAAAGTAAAATTCTGATTAAAGTTAAGATTAACTAAACTTATAAAAAATAAGTCCTCGACAGCGGCTCCAAAAACTTGATCCTTTGAAAACTCGCAAGTGTACGAGATCGTGATCAAGTAATATAATGACGAATAGAGTGTCGAACCCATGAGTACTATGTGTTTGACCGAATTAAAATTACAACTTTAATCGAATAGCAAACATATTTTGTGATTTATTCTATACTAATACCTAAATTATCAATTAAACTAATGAAAGTAAGTAAATGTGTTTTTCAATTATGTGATGCTTTTCTAAGATATCGAATCCCCTATATTATTCCATTTTTAGTGTAACAATTAAAGTGACAATTTGAAATCATTCATGTTGGTAATGCTCCTAATTTAATTTAAAGTCTCTCTCGATAGCGATCAAATATATTTTCCTCATTTGACCATTCTATCTCTCGACTAAAGATGTAAACATGATAAATACATTAAAGAGTACTACACCACCTATTGAAACCATATAAAATATAGATGTATATCTCTATCATCTATTGAACCTTACAATGTTTATTATAATGTGTTTAATTCCTATTGTATCTCTCGATAATAATAAAATTCACTAATAATTCAATTGGTAATCAAACAATTGAAACGAACAATTAAACTATAATAAACATCCACAAATCAAATCAAATTAAAGTTAAAATAATTAATTAAAAACTAAAAATACCATAACAAGGATTTATCTCATCCCAACAATGTATAAAATTAGGTTTACATATCAAAATTATAAGAAATCACATTTAAGTGAAATGACATAAACTGAATTTTTGATAAATTGAGAAGATGAAGATGATTCTTGAAATTTTGAATCTCTTCAATGGCTTCTTGATAAATCTCCACTTACGCATTTTCTTCTTTGTCAAAAAAATAAGTTTTTGTTATATATAAATATAAATATTTTCTTAGTTTAGGTTGTTTGCTTGTGTGTTAGATAACTTAGCTTGTAATGATGATTAAATTTGAGATTTGGTGTTGATTTATGAACGGTGGATAGGTTGCATGCTAGATTGATTGATGCTTAACTCTGCAAAACTTGATATTATAAGCGCACTAGAATTGATTTTTTTTATCATTATGTAATAAGTTGATTCATATGCTGGATAGATTGATAGATTGAACATAGATGTTATACCCTAAACTATCCTATATTAATGATCCCTAGACAAAATTTAGCATAATTTATGGATGATTTTACGGTTGTAGGAAGATACGAATGTGAATGGGGATTCTCTGTGTCAAAATTTATGTGTGAATTGTCCTAGATTAATAGGATAAAATTTGGCAAAGTCTTAAGTTAAAACTTGGTTTGATTAGATAGGTGTTTAATGAGGGATGTTGCACTAATCATGGTAGAAAAATATATAAAAGGCATCTTTTCGTAACTTTTATGACTTGAATTATTAAGCCTGTTAGGGTATTTACAACCTGGTGCCCTAAAATCATCTAATTTAGGACTCATCGGCCAAAATCTTTTTACATGGATCATATAAAAAGTTTAAGGGAAAGAGAGTGATTTTTATTTATTTTTTAAAAAAAGAAGGTATATGAAATAGAAGAAGCACCAAATGCCCTAGTAAAGCCCCAAACAGTTATTTGAGAAGACTTGACTTTTGATGATAGATTAATACCCTAGTCTAGTCCTATATGTCTAAGCAATCAAAGAATTGAAGAATCCTTGTTTATTGATATGTTGACTTTCAATTAGTAGAGTCCACCTGAACTAAAGAGGGTGATGATAGTAATGAAAAATTTAACCTTAAATTACACACTGAAAAGAGAGTGAAAAAAGAACAAGTTTGGAGGTGTATGAATCATACGAGAAGGTTTGTGGGTATTTAATAAATGTATTTTATACACTTATTTGGGGTCTAAAATATTGATATTTGGTAATTATTTTGATAAAATATATCTTAAATTGGATGAAACAAAAGAAAATCAAAGAAAAATGGCAAAGTTCAAAGTTTGAGGACTAAATTACAAATATTCAATAGTTAATTCGGACCACAAGATGATACTTTGAAGATTGCTTGAAGACAATTATATGAAATTAGACTAAAAAAAGGAATATGACCAAAATATTATCAAAATCAATTTTCAATCGCACAAATTATTCCAGATTATTAGTTGAAAATTAAGACCCATTTTGGCATAGTTAATGTTCGAATTAGAAAAATTCTATTTATATCATAAGGTCCGACTAAATAATCACAATTATGAGTAAGAGGGATTCTTCACTCAATCGTGAGTTGATTCATCAATCTATTGAATTTTTTAAGGAGCACTTGAACAATGAGAAACACTAGATGAAGAGTAACAATGGGAAGAGCAAAAAAAAAAAAAAAAAAAAAAAAAAAAAAAAAAAAAAAAAAAAAAAANAAAAAAAAAAAAAAAAAAAAAAAAAAAAAAAAAAAAAAAAAAAAAAAAAAAAAAAAAAAAAAAAAAAAAAAAAAAAAAAAACAGAAATTGGGTCATTGGAAAAGTGAAAAAAATAGATGATGGGTTGAGGTTCTTGATTTTCCAGGTATGGAAGGGAAAAGTGTCAGCCTTGTTTCTCTTTTGCTGGTGCCGATACCGAAGACTGAGGTGGAGGTGTTAGTATCAGCACCAAAGGAATATGACGTGGCGGTGGAGAGTTTTTCACCTCAATGAGTGCAAGACAATTCGTTAGACAAATTTTTATGAAGGCTCTTGAATATGAGTGATACGTTTTCACTACCTATGTGTGAGCTCTATATAGTTTCATCCCAATCCTACTATCAATATATAAAAATGGATGTAAACCTTTCTAAACTCGTACTTTAGCTGAATCATCTTTAAATTCCTATGTGTCGCCTTACATTTCCAATTTGGTCCGCCTTTCCTTTCCGCCCCTTCTCGCACCCAACATCCCAATTTGTGTCACAATTTTCATAATAAAGATAATTTATGTCAGGTCTCAATTATCTTGGAACAAATACTCTCTACCTCTAAAGCTCTCTTCACTTGGATGGATTTATAAACAAGAGCACCATGTGTCTATACTACCGTCTCCTTGTAATGATGGTGGAAATTCATCCTAATCAAGGGGTACGATGATCTTCTAGAATTCTTTACAAGAATGGAATATTCTAGCTATCTTCCTTAAGGTTTATACATTATCATAGAGTTTTCTAAACTTCCCTCTATAATTATCCAAGAAGCTCATCGCATTGAAGTCTATAGCCTTTGACTTGTTCCACAATTTTCCAAAGTCTCCAACAAACCTCTTCTAAGCACTTCCAAATGTGTAGGGTGTCAGCCTAGACTCTCGGTCAGCCGTAGTTCTTGCTCGCATCCCTAGCCGAATAATTCTTGTTTGTTCTTACGTATCAAAAGAAAGATTGCATAGCCCCTTCTGTGTCAAAGGCATATAGTATATATAGTTTAGGGTGTTTAAACCACATTCACGCCAAAATTATATGCAAAGTACCCTCAAAACGCGTGTAAAGGCAAACAAAGTTCCAACTAAATTTCTATTTCTCCACAGCTCGAAAATTCTAAGAAAGCAATCTTTCTTCACGTTGGGTGTTTCACGGCTGCGAGATTTCTCAGCATGTAGCCTCTGTCTGCTTCTCGTTTCTGCTTCAAATTTCGTTTTTGTCCTTTTGGGTCGAGTTTTTCACCTCAACGAGTATGCTTTTTTTTCCATCTTTCTTTCGCAACGTTCATCCAGGTCCAAAGTTGACTATAAAATACAAAAACATGAGAAAAATATATAGCATCTCAACTCAACTATTACAGTAAGTATAATAATGTACGTAAATTAGTGTTACTCTTACTCTTATCACATTTGCACTTTTCTCTTTTATTTTCAAATTTGGTCTAGTGTTTTCCTTCAATTTGCAAACGAAACATAATGACATCATAAACTCAGGTACATAAATTACATTCATTAATATCCAATACATTGGAAGGATCTAAAAACCCTTATTGAAAACGTGACGTTGTTGTTTAAATTATACACAACAAGTATAAGAAATTTCAACACTCAGTTCACTTTTCTGCAGTTGGATCGAATTTGGCCCCTCTCCCCTGTTAATGGCTTTATATTACCCATTTTGATCATGGACCCTCTGAAATCTTTCCAAAAGTCACCATAGTTTGCACTATACTTTTGAACAAGATCATTTGTTTCACCGCCACTGAATAGTGCTTGATCTGATTTCAATAGCCCTTTCTTCAACAACAAGTTGTCAAAATATTGTGTGTCAAAATGCGATGGAGTTTGGTCTAGTGTCGCTAGATTCGTATCACCTCCCTCACGAGGGCAGTTCATTCGACGCCTACTTGCAAAGCTGGCATCAATGTCATCTGTCTGATTGTGAATCCGATCTTTAAATAGAAGACACTGAGAAAACCCTAGGGTGTGAGCACCAGAGAGGACGACTAGGTCTTTGGCATTTAGGCCTTGATTCTTGAAATTGTTAAGCAATGTAGGTAAGTCCATGAATGGGCTTGGAATGGAAGTGTTTGCTTCAGCTTTGTTAGATGTGGTGGAGTCTCTCCTTCCTAGTCTAACCTTCCATGTTGGACCTCCTAACTACAATTAATGGAAACCACTATTAGCTGTTGCACAATGGAATCGTGCATGCAAAAAATTAAATAGAATTTTAAATTTTATTTACTATACTGACTAATCGTAGCTTGTATTTCGTAGTGAACAAGCAAAAAAAAAAAAATCTTTTAAGAATTGACGTGCACACCAGAACCACAGAATCACGAGCTGCAACCGCTAGAATGTCAGCACATGACACCACTTGACGTCCACATACATTGTCAACTTCCGACTTGATTTTGTCAATCACTTCGAACCCCCTAACAGAATTGTTATTAGGGGCGGCATTCTTTTCACTCTCGATGGTGGACGTTTCGTCGAGGAGAATTGAACCATCACAACCCTAAAAATATGCAAGAAATGTAGTAATTAAATATATGATCTCTTTCCCCACATTAAATTTAAAACCCATTCTATCACAAAAAATGCATAACATATAACTTGTAATACGTACTTGAACGAAACAATCGTGGAAATGGAGACGTAACAAAGAGGCTCCCATACGACTTTCTTGATTCACTGCATCTTCAACTACGCGTTTGATGGTGGGTAAAGCTTCCGGGCAAACATCATCATAATAGGAAGGGCTGAGACGAGAGGAGAAAGCTAGGGTAGCATCTGAAAACATGGCTAAGGCAAGAAGGTAGTACATAAAGCTAATTGAAGCCATTTTTGTAATGACCTTCTAATTACAAGCAAAATGTAATGTAGTTTTATATAGCTGCAGATTATTTTTCTTTGATGAATAAAATATAGTGTATTTATAGGGGGGAAAGAAATGTTGGACTAAACCAAACTACATTGGTGCAACGATTTTTAACCTACTGAAATAATATATATATTAGGAAGCTTCCTCTAATTTAATTCATGAGTGATTTCGAAACTTAAAGCATTCTTGCAAGAAAGAAACTTGAAAAATGAACATTTTGAATAGGTCTTGTGAATCAATTAAAACAAGTTCGTACTAATCGGTGTAAAATAAAATGAAACTGGCTAATAGCTTGGCATATAAACTATCAAATACAATTTTCTTGATAATTAGTACTATATTAGTGATACTTGGATTTCTCAATAATATAAAAATATAAATATCAAGAATTGAAATTTACAAGAATTGCGAATCTACATTATTGAAATGTTTAGCATATTAGACTTGACAATATTGAACATGACTAATGGAAAAAATTGTAATCTTATTTGTTATCGTGTACAACGTTGTCGTGCCCTTGAGTTTAACTCAGCAAAACCTTTGCCATTCTCATCTCTGTCCAAATTAATAAATGGAGTTAGTAGATTTGAAATTAGAGAGTTTTCTAAAAACCTCTGCCTAAAATATGATACATATTAACGTTCATCTTGCAGTCTTAAGAATATTAGGTTTTTATTAAATTTATATCTTGCTGTGCAGGCCGTGTAATATGCTAAGCACGTTTGGTACGCTATATGAGTAGAGTTAGTAATCGTGTGGGACCACTTTTTCCTTTATTTTATTTTCAAGCAAAGTAACAGAAAGATAGAAATAGAAATGCCCGATGGCCCGGCCAGTCTCCAGTAAGGGACGGATTATTAATCTTAGGCTTGTCCCGATGGCCTGGCTGATCTTCGATAGTGATCCGAGTAGTAATATTAGAGGGCTCATGAGGTCTTGATCTTGATAATGACGTAAATTAATGATTTTGATTGTGTCTTAAAAGAGCACTTTTCACATTATACTATATGTCACTAATAATCAAGATGTTCGATGGTGGCCAAGAATATGTATTTTTCAATTTGTTCTTAACAAATTGACAGGAAACCTAAACGGGCATAATCTTCTTAACAAACAAGAAAAAAAAAAACTTAGGAAACCCCATTTTCCACGAAAAACAAGAAATTGTCCAAGACCAAGTAAAGACATTTCATTAGAAAATTTCATTTGCATTTTTCTTTTTTGTTTTCTTAATTAAGTTACACACACACACACACTAAATAATACATGATCGATGAAATAATATGTAGTGACCGATTAAATATATATTTTATGACCAATAAATAATACATGATCGATGAAATATATAATTTGTGACCAATAAATAATGTGACCTAAAAAATGAGAAATTCCGACTAAATTTGTAATCATGATATACAATTTGTTTAGTTGTGACCATAATTTAATAATATGTGACCGTAAAATATTTGTGATCAATTAATTTAATAATTTGTGATTCTGAAATAAGTTGTGAATTATAAATTTTGTAATTTGTGATCGAAAAATAATATGTGACATATTAATTTGATAATATATGACTGATAAATAAATCGTGATTTATAAAATTTGTGATTTATGTCCAAGAAATAGTAATAATCCATTAATTTGATAATTTGTAATCGAGAAATAAGTTGTGATCTATAAAATTTTGATTTGTGACTATAACATTTATAATGCTGACTAGTGATCACAAATTGTGTAATACTATAATCTTAATATATTTAATTAATAATTTAATTAATAGAATTTAATGAAGACCTAATTTTGAAATAATAAACCTAATTTCTTAATTTTGAAATTATATTTTGCAACCACCTTATGTTTCCAACCTTAATTTGTAACTCATAAAATTTAGAGAACAAATACGTTAAATTAGCCATAAGACTAATTCCAACGTAGAATGTGAAATTTTACTATATCATGATTGATAAGCAGTTGGTGTACCACCCCCTTACCATTAATTTTTTTTTTTTCCCCTCGTAAGTGTTGCAATAATTGCGAGAAAAAAAAAATTATAGGTAAAGATTAATGAACAAAAAGAATTCTACCAAAACTAAGAGAAAATACCCAAAAATTTAGGTGAACGTACAAATAGTTTCAAATCAAATGCAAACAATTGTACCGCATAACAGTTGGCAAAAAAATCCAAAGATATTTCCATCTCAATTATTTGGTCAAGTAAATTTTTATTTTTATTTTAGATGGGGATAGATGTAAACCATTCATCAACAAAAGCGCATAAATTTTTTTTATTTTATTTGCTTCAATATCTCAATAACCAAAAAGCAAAAAGAGAGAGAAAAAAAAAAAAGGCACACAAAATCTAGTGATACAAGAACAACCTCCAATCACCTGCAATAAGTAGTTGTGATGGATTTGGGGGCTAGCTTTATATCGATTAATTATGCCATCGGCTTCGTGATTAATGCGATACATCCACTTGCAATCAATAACATTAGAGGATGGGGGCAGGTGGCACCAAGAACCAAGTGCCAGTTCGGAACAAGGCATTGAATTTTTTTGATA
>CAIGRN010010940.1:0-14445 GCA_903798345.1 Fraxinus anomala | reverse complement strand
AGCTCATGTTTGAGTCATATTAAAATTTTCATTCTTCTACTCATTTTAACCACACATTCTTCAATAAAATAATATTCTTCATCACATCAATAATTTTTCCTTCTTTTTCAACCACACATTCTCCATCAATCTACTATTCTCAAATAATGTGGCTCAAACACACTCTAATAGTGTAAATGTGGGTTTGTTGAGCCTGATCGTGCCCACATAAGAAAAGTACTATCGATTTAGTTTGTTTTCTATTGAGCTTAATCATGTCTTCTACTAGAAAGGCATGTTAAATATCTTTACCAATCTTCTTCTAAAATTTAAAATCTAATATTGAGGACAATCTTATTTTATTCTACGTGTTAATTGACTATAAAAACATGATCAGCAATAAATCATGCGTAAATCATCACGAGTTCTCTGAATATTTAATTATTTCTTAGTTTTCATTGGACTTGAGTAATGTTAATTGAACAAGATCCGGCACATGAGTAACTTGATCGACTACGTCTTAAGGGACTTGAATGGTACCACACCTACTTTGGTCCATTGTTTAGTTATAATACTACACGTGAAAAGTTGATTTATAGCCTAAAGGGGACGGCGGTGGTTTGTGGAACATGAAAAGAGATGGTTTTTGGTTATGGATAGAGCAAAGAAAGGAGAGGGTACGAGGCTCGACAAAAGAGGAATGGGGGTGGTGGAGCATGAAAAATTGTGGTGGTGTAGGGGTGGAGCTTAAGCCTTAAGGGTGGTGATATTAATTCTGATAGTTCATGCTCACCACTCCCTCTTTCTTTATTTGTTAAGGATTACGATATATTTTAATAAAAGTTGATGTAGAGTATTGTTGAAAAGTTGATGAAAGTTGTGGACTTCATAAACTGTGATTAAAATTAATTATTAATTTTGACATCAACTTTTCACAACTTCTTAAGGTATTGTCACTTGTAACAAAATTTCATCATCAATAATAAATATATACATTCTCTATTTCGTGGCCATAGACATATTTGAGATATGTTTATAAATGAATTAAATTATAATTTGATAAAATTGAACGGTGACTAAGTGGTCAGCACTTGGCGATTATCAGTGATTGCGGTTTTTCAATTTACAATTGCGTTGGGTAATTAGCAAAAAATATCTATATCTCTTGCATTCAATGTGGAAATAGTCACATTGTTTCAAACTTGACATTTACACCGTCATTTCAAACTTTTTATTGCAGAGTTGGTCCTTTCTGTCAAGTTCCATTAATTCCTTCATAAAAAAAAAAGTAATTGATGCAAAACATCCCTATTGTTTACCTCCATTTCACAAATCATCCCTATCAGTCCAATTTTGACATTTGAGCACTTAGATCNAGTCCAATTTTGACATTTGAGCACTTAGATCTACCTTGTGCAAAAAGTCCTTACCGTCTATTTTATCCATTAACGAATTATAAAATGACTAATGTGCCAACTTTTTTAAATAAACAAATTAGAAAAAATAATAATATATAAAATTGCATTTAGAACTCCAAATTTTTAAAAAAGTATAAACGAGTCTCACATTAAACAATTTAAAACATCGTCTTCCCAATTAACGCCGATACGGCATACGCTCATCCCCTACATTCCAACACCACCATCGAAATAATTAAAAAGATAACTAAAAGTCTAAAAAAGTAAGAAAAAGTTATATATATATATATATATATATATATATATATATATATATATATTCTTTTATTATTTTTAAAATTAATTTTAATTCTTTTTTTTTTATATGACTCGGATGTTCAAGTTTCATCCGACTAATCCTGAGGAGTGGTGACATTCCTCCGGTTCGCTAATCGGGTTAATTCGAATGCGATCACAACTTATACATACTTGGACAGGACATTCGACGGTTCTCCTCCCTGTGAACCTCTGTCTTTCAACATAAATGTTGCCTTCCAACTGTCGCAGGAATTCGAACATTCGACACTCCGTTGAGAACCTTCCTTCTTTACCACCGTATCATGCCCGTGGGGGTAATTTTATTTCTTTTTTTAATTAATGGTGATGGTTGAGGATAGGTGATGGGCGCGGGGGTGTTAATTGGGGAAATAAAATATTTTTCTTTTTTAGAATGTTTTAAATTATTTAATGTGAGATTCGTTTGTATTTTTTTAAAAATTTGAACTCTAGAGGTAATTTTTTATATTATTTCTTTTCCTTTTTTGTAATTTAAAAAAGATGGTAAATTAATCATTTTATAAGTATTTTAATAAAGAAAATAGATAGTAAGGATATTTTACGCAAAGCGAGGTCGATCTGAGTGCCTAAACCCCTGTTTGGAGCTAATTTTTAAATAAAAAAAAATATTTTATTATTGTTATTGTACCAAAATCAGCCACTTTTTTGACTTTCTTCTCACAACTGGAACCTACTTAGAAAACTAACGGTTATTTTTTTTTTCTATTAATGAGTTGCAAAATAAGCTCCAAACAGGTGCTAAATATCGAAATAGAAAAGAAGGTGATAATTTACACAATAGTGGCAAATGATATAAATGTTTTGAGTCAATTACCCATATTTCATGGAAGGATTTATCAGGCAAATGGAACATGACTAAAAGTACTAATTTCATAATAAATGTTTGAAATGAGGATGTAAATGTCAAGTTTAAAATAATATGGATTATTTTCATAACGAGTACAAACAATTGAATGTTTTTTTGCTAATTACCACCACTACATATTTACACTATGAATGACATTTGCCGTGTTGTCAAAAAAAGAAAAAAATTAAAAAATTAGTTTAAAAAATTGTCCAATTAAATGATGTAATGTGACAGAATGTAAATAACGATTTAAGAGATGTTCACCAAAATTGATTTTATTTGGGTAATTAGCACATAATATTTCCACATTTCATTGTTATTGTGGAAAACGTCCTTACCTTTTCTTTTTTAGCATTTTCACTTTTATTTCCATATTTCATTGCGTAGAAGGTCAATTTCATCCATTTTCTCAATTAAAAATTGTGTCACTTTTATTTCCACATTTCATTGCGCAGAAGGTCAATTTCATCCATTTTCTCAATTAAAAATTGTGAAATGACAAATATACAATTTCCTTTAATAAAGCAGAAGGAAAAAGAAAAAAAAACTAATTGCAGCCACATTCCCAATTTTTTGAAAAGGGCAAATAAGTTCCAAATAAATTATTAAAAGGGTAATTAGCACATAATGTCCTCACATTTCACTATTATTGCAAAAAATGTCTATACCTTTAATTGTTTTGGCAATTTCACCCTTAATTATATATTTAATTGTGCAAACCATTATTTCTATCATTTTTCATCCAATATCTCAATAAAAATTATGAAATGACGAATATACCATCCTATTTAAATAAATAAAAAAATTAATTGCAATTATAGTCCAAATTTTTTTTTTTAAAAAGTGCAAACGAATCCTCAATAAATTATTAAAAAAATTTAATTTTTCAGAAAAGTACAAATGAGTTCCAATTAAATTTATTTAAAAATTAAAAATTGCAAACGAGTTCCAAATAAACAATTAAAAAAATATAATTTTTATTTAAATAGAAAGGTATATTCACTATTTCACGGTTATTTATTGAGAAATTATATAAAATTGACTGAAAACGATGGTTTGCACAATCAAATGTGTAATTAAAGGTGAAAATGTCAAATTTTTTTTTAAGGTAGTGACATTTTTCGCAATAACAATGAAATATATGGACATTATGTACTAATGACAATTTTAATAATTTATTTGGGACTCATTTGAGCTTTTTAGAAAAAAATTTTGGGACTATGATTACAATTAATTTTTTCTTTTTTTTTTTATTTTTTAAAAAGATATATTCGTCATTTCATAATTTTTAATTAAAAAAGTAGATGAAATTAACTTTTTAGCACTGAAATATAAAAATAAGGGTGAAAATGTTAAAAAATAAAATGTAAGAACGTTTTCGACTAAAAACGTGAGTGCTAATTACCATTTTTATTATTCTATTATCTCTTTTCAATATTTTCATTTTCATTTCAATAAAATAGTAGTTCCCCATTATTCCCTCGCCAGACATTCCCGAAATTCCCATTGTTTTTCATACTCGTGCTCTTTTACTTCCATAACACAGCTAGAGAGAACTCAAATTGCGTAGGTTTCTTCAAGAAGGTGCGATTTGCATCAAAATAGCGTCAGTATAATCTTACAAAATCAGTACATTTCAGTGTTTATACTGTGTAATTTTCGCACGATTTCGATTTATTCTAATAGTACTGCTGATTTTTACGTGTTCGTGTTTCTAGTAGTTCTCTTAGCAATCTTGCAGTTTCAACGTTTTTGCTGTTGTTATTGGGGTTGATTCTGTGCAGTTTTTATATCCTTTATTTGCGTATATTATGTAGTGATTAATGCTTAAGTATATAATATTCTTTATCTACATAATAGTAGTATATTATATGGTATTAGAACTTAAGGAAATGGCTTCCCGTAATTTAGCTTCACGTATATGTACTTCCCAATTAAATCAGTATTTGAGTAGCAACGAGCAGGGGTTTGTGAGTTCCTTGAATAAAATTGTAGAGCAGGCTCCGGGTTAATTTTGAACATGCATGACTAGTTCTACTAGTTTAAGTACTGTTAATTTCCCCCTTTCTGGGTACTGTTTATAATTGTTCTCCAGATGCTCAACGTATTTTGACTCTTTTTTTTTTTTTTTTCCTGCTGGGATTTATGTATTAATAATAATAAGCATTGGACTGTAAAAGTTAATGAACTGCTAAGAAATAAATTTGGGCCTCTGAGAATCAAATGCCCAAATTCAATCTGTGGAATTTTAGTGGTCATTGCACTTTAGCCAGATGGTTTGCATTTTACTGATTACACCCCCTGCATCATGCACTTTCTAATTTTACAGAAAACAATGCCGATAATTACCTTTGCAAAGAAGTATTTTGCAGAGTTTTTAAAATAACAAGGGATACTGAGGGCACATTAGAACCAAAGGAGTTAATCTGCAAAACATGCAACCCACCCATAAAATGTTAATCATCCATGATTTTTTCAGAATATTTCTCTGTTGACAGTTAACAAAGTAAACACCACTTCGATAGCTCTTGTTATGATTAAATTAGTTTCTGAGGGCAACCTGTTCGGAAAATCGAGGTAAAATTATAAATATGTCCGAGTCTCTTTGGATTTTCTCTCATCATCTTTGTTTTTTAGATGTCATTTCCTGTCATCTTTTCGACTACTTAAACCATTTAGGGCCTCTATTGAACCCTTTTAAAGGAGTGGCCAAGTTTGATATTTTGTTGATTGTATGGTCAGGTTAGTAGTAGTGGCAAATTAGATGGATAGTGTGTAAATAGATTTTTGATGAAAAGTCATCCATCCAATAACTAAATGGACCTTAATAGGTGGGATTTAAACGATTTAGACCAATATGCCAATTCAATAATATGCAATTTTATCGAATTGAATTCAATTATCTACTACTGGACACAGCACACTCACCTTCACATATCAGCAAATGCCTTGTTTAGTCTGTAAAATAAATTCAACTACTATACCATCAATAGATTCATTGAATTTGACTATATAATGTTTCCCTTTGCAGATTCTGTTAATTTCTTTGTATTAGTTCAAAAACATAGATAGGCATAACTGGTACAAAACAGGGCTGGGGGCGGGCGAGGGGGCATTTCTGGAATTAAACTACAAATCTTTACTAAGCTACAGTCATACCACTAGACCAAATTCCACCAGTTATCGCTTCTTTCCTTTTCTTTATATATACTGTTCTAGCCATCCTTTTGACTGTTATGCTTTAAGAACCTTATTCTCAAAACTAATTTCTCATGGAAATCAAAGGGACTTTTGATAACAGAGGCTACTGTTAACAGTGAATGCTCTAGTTTCGGACGATAAAGAGCGATACCTGCATAGGAGTTGAGAAGTTCCCTCTTTAAAATCAAAATTTGAGCTGTTATATTTGTTTTATTTTTGGAAAAATAATGAGCTATGCACGGTAATAGACTTTGGTGTAATGCTTGATGGGTTTTAATTTTCTGCAGGATCTACAACTTCACTTTTGTAATGCAGTCTATGCACAATTTACTTGATTACAATAGGAGACTTAATACTATCTATAGACTCTTATTACCATTGTTGTTGTTAGTGGTATTGTTGGTAATTTTTTCTTGATTTGTATCCAAACTTTAATATTTACGACATGGCATCTGTCGCAATGTGTTACCCACCTGAGTTTGAGCCACAGCGTCTTGAAGAACTGTGTAACCACTCTGGCTAATGATTAGAGTGGATTTATGATTATTCATCTTTGTTTCCCCCAAATATAATTGAAAGAAACAAAAATGAATTTGTAGGTTTGAACCTGGGAGCTTGTAAATGCCCTGTTGTTGATTATTTTGAACCTTGGAGCTTGTAATTTCTTGCTTGTCTGTATATTAGCTTCTAGCAGAACATTTCACAGAAGAATTTTATCTATTCATCGTAGGAAATCAAAGGGAGCTTTAATCACAGAAGCTACAGTTACAAGACAGTTCTCCCGTTTTTGGCGATAGAAAGTTCCTACATGCACGTGTTGTGATATCTTTTTAAAATTGCAATCCGATTTGTGATAAAATAACGAGCTATGCACTGTGTAATTTTATTAAGGATTGTTTCTCGTGTTGCTGCTGCTGATTCTTTTCTTCACGTGTATTCATACTTTTAATATATAACCTGAGTTTGATCCATCTCAGTGTCTTGGAGGAGATTTGTTTTACCACTCTACTGAGTTGACTTCATTTATGATATTTCATCCTTGTTTTGCTGAAATTTAGTTGAATGAAATTAAAAACAAAAAAGTAGGATTCATGACCAGCTTAATTTGACAGGGCATTCTGAAAATCAATCTCAGGACTCCTCGCACCGAAAATCACACCACTAGACCAAATGCCCAATTACTGATGTATGTGTCCTGTTCAGTAGAATGAACTGCTGACAGGATTTCATTTCCTCTTGGCCCCTATTCCAATGTTATTCACATCTCTCGAAGAAAAAATATATCCACGTGCTAGTTAAAAGTTGCTCTGGATTTTCGCAAGCAGCTGGGCAAGAAGTGACAAGAAGCTGAAGGTTCACCGTTGGATTTTTCAAGTCACCTTCTTGCCACACAGAAGTGCACATGTACATGCTGAAGGCTTATTTATATGATTTTGACATTTTCTTAATCATCTAATTGCTGTGGATAGATCAAACACTACTTTTCTTATTGCAGGTAACCTGTCTGACGTGTTGTTTCAATAGCTGCTACTTGTAAATTACCTATTATGCACTGGAGCACTGCGAATTGGGTAGGTGAGCTTAGTGTCATTATTAAATTCGCTTGAATTTCTGGATCATGCAAAGTTATTTGATGCCAAAAGCCCATGTTTGGCTACTGTATATAAATTGTTTATGATCAATCTAACCACTTTTTATCCACATATTTCGTGGAACCACAAGTATCACCCACTTATCTACCTCTCATTTTTATCTATTTATAATATAAACTGTTAATAAACAACTCCCAAACATGCTTTAAAATATTTCCATTTTCTACAGTGGACAGTCAATACACCTGTTATTTGGTTTTTATATATTGCTGAAATATGGAGTTACAGTATGACATAATGATCTTCTTTTATATATATTCTTAATCCATATTTGGTAGAATCTTTTCAGCAACTTTCTGCTGAGGCTCTTCATAAACTTTGGATCGATGATGAGGTGATAATATCAACAATATTTAAACCTTTCAGTTGGGCAATAAATATTTTAGGCTTAGAATACATTATTGAGGCAGACAAGTGAATAGTCAATAGATAGACCTTTTAGTGGGCAGTAACTGTTTCCTCATAATGTTACATTATTGAGGCAATTGAATCCATGGTATATTAACTTCCCAGTGGTGCAACAACTATGCCTTAAAAATGTTACATTATCAAATCTAGCTTTAGCACATGCATCATCAATGTAGATATAAATTTTTTCTGTCTTGATTATTTTATTTACTAGCAGATCTGTCCAGCTTGATTAGGAAATAAAAAATGCTTTGTGGCTGACTGAAATATTTAGTAAAATGGGGGCATTCCGAGAATCGAACTCGGGACCTCTCGCACCCAAAGCGAGAATCATACCACTAGACCAAATGCCCTGTTGTATTTTATTACTTTGTTCGTTGGATCATGAACCTGTTTGACAAGTCTGACCTGACGAAGGATGAATCAAAGCGAACGAACTGTAGAGTTGTGTGAGAATTATAGAAGAATGGAAAAAGGGGAGAGAAGAAGTAGTGAAGGGAAGAGAAAGAAGGGAGAGAAAGGGTAAAGATAGATAGCCGGTAGAGAGAAGAAATTAGAGAGAGTGCTGTAATTTTATTCAATAATCAGAAGGTGTTTAACAATGAAGAACCACCTACATAAACTAGAAGTCCCTAACAAAATATAGAACATTACCTAATAATAATTAAGGAAAGGAAATAAGGAAAATCACTCTAAATCATTGTAAATGATTCTTATTCTAATCAATGGAAAGTCTTACATAATTATCTTTATCGATCTCCATTGTGGCCTCTCATTACGTTACCTATTATTTTTAAAGGGTGTAACTGGTAAGTACATGACAAGATATGTGATAGGTGATTTAATTTTTCATGAATAATGTACCAAAAATTTTCTTTGTTTCATTTTCCTATGTTGACTTCAAAATACTTCATTTCTCATTTGTTCTTCTTGGAGATTGTCAAACATGATAATTGTATTTCCTTGTAGTTGATTTATTGAGACTTCAAGAAAAAAATTATATATTATTCATGACCACCTTAATTTGAATGGGGGCATTCCGAGAATCGAACTCGGGACCTCTCGCACCCAAAGCGAGAATCATACCACTAGACCAAATGCCCCTGTTGTAGGCGATTCTTTTGCCCCTTGAAGCTTGTAATTTGCTTCTTGCTTTTCAACTGTATAAACTGTTTTGGTCTGCCTTTTGAATATTATGCTTCCAGAAGCACATTTCACAAAACTCTGAGATCTATTCCTCATAGGCAATCGAAGGCAGTATTGAACTCAAAGGCTACAATTAACAATTAATAGGCAGTTCTCTAGTTTTGGAATATAAAAAGTGCCTATGTGCATGCAAGCTGTGAAGTTCCTTTTTTTTTTAGAAATTGCAATTTGAGTTATATTATTCATGAAAATTTACAAACTATTTATAGCAATAGACTTTTGTATAATGCTCAATGTGGTGTAAATTTGTGCAGGATTGTTTATAGTAATGCCAATGCTGCTAATCCTTTTCTTGACATGTAAACGTACTTTTTAATATTTATGGTATGGATTTGGCTGCAATCTGTTGACCTAGCCTGTCCATCTCAGTGTATTGAAGATCCGTTTTACCAGTTTGGCATGATGACACAGTTGACTTCATTTATGATATTTCATCCTTGTTTCCCTGAAATTTAGTTAAAAGAAATAACAAAAAAAATATAGGATTCATAATCACCTTAATTTGACTGGGGCATTCCGAGAATCGAACTCGGGACCTCTCTCGCGCCCAAAGATAGAATCAGACCACTATACCAAATGCCCAATTACACATGAATCTTAGCACTCAGCTAAATCTTTACTCCACATAAGTATTGTACACACTGGGTTTGTAAGTCTTGAAGTGAAGGAAAATGTTATGTCTCCAGTGTCGCGTATCATTTTTAAATATCTAGAATTTGTTCTTCCTAATTTTTGTATGTAAAAATACTGTATACCTCCTGTTCCTGTAGAATGAACTGCCGACTTTTATTACCTCCTGGCCCATACTCCAATGTCGTTCAGATCTCTGGAAGAAAAAAAAATGCGTGTGCTGATTAAAAATGATTTCACGTGAAGCTGGGCAAGGAGGGACAAGAAGCTGAAGTTTCACTGTTGATTTTCTTACTTTCACCTCTTGCCACACAGATGTGCATATGTACATGCTCTCGAGGCTTATTTGCATGATTTAACATTCTTTTATCTTCTACTTAATAGCAGATCTGTCCAGGTTGACTAGAAAATAAAAAAGTGCTTTGTGGTTGAACAAAATAATTCACAAAATGGGGCATTCCGAGAACGAACTCGGGACCTCTCGCACCCAAAGCGAGAATCATACCACTAGACCAAATGCCCCGATGAATATTGTTACTCTGTTCCTTGGATCATGAACCTGTTTGTGCTGAACTTATTTTGCTTCAGTGTGATACTGAAGTTTGCGTGTTTAGTTTGGTTAATCAGCTGAACTCTAATGTTGGACGAGCAAGACATTAATGTTAATGCCATGTAAGATTGTTATATTCTACGGATATTGTGTTAGAAAAATTACTGGATTTTAATTTAGTGATCAAACCACGAAAATCAAACTTACGTCGACCCCTTCAAAATAAAATAAAGTTAATTGACTAATATAAATCTTCATTAATAATGTTTCAAACCCATTTTTATTTACATCAACTTGAAATGGGGCAACCGTAACTATAACGGTCCCAAAGTAGCTAAATCCCTTGTCGGGTAAGTTCCAACCCGCACCAAAGGCGTAACGATCTGGACACTATCTCAGAGAGAGGCTCGGTGAAATAGACATGTCTGTGAAGATGCAGACTATCTGCACTTGGACAGAAAGATCCTGTGAAACTTCAGTGTTCCCTAGGATTGGGTTGAATTTTAATTTTTAAACATGCATTTTGCTCTGAAATTAGGTTTTGTAAGATTTGTTATGTTAGTCTGACTATTTAAAGTGACATTGATCAAAATGATTTCATTTTTCTAGTTAAACCAATAATTTGATGGTCATTTCAATCGTGAATGTTCATAAACATTGAAGCACTTGTAACTATACAAACTGCAGCTATTAGAAACATTTGTTTTGTTTTCCTTATCCTACGATGTATAACTAAACGATTAATTGGAATGAATTATTGTAACCTAGTTTTGAATTTAAAATCAAATTTTTAGTAGATTTTGATAAAAGTTGATGAAATAAAGTTTTGATCTTCAATTGAAATTTTTCATGATTTTAAATTATTTGGTTGCTAGTTCATTAATCTGTGAATGATAACAAGCTAAGAAGTTAATTATGTGTTTAAACTAGGTTTGCAATGCTTTTCTAGGAAGAAAAATTCTAGTACGTCATGTTATCATTAAATTGATAAATCAGAAAAGCTGCTATGAAAAATCAGAAAAAACTAACTTTAGAGCAGGACTAAACACACAATAAATCACGATTCATGCATTTAATTTCCTTCAATTAAAGTTTGTGAAATAACTATCAAATATAAATACACAATCCTTGTGAAATCAACATTGAACTCAAATCTATAATTATTGCTTGTCTTTGACATTGTGCACGTGCGGTTATAAACTAACATTTATTGTACGTGAATTTTAATGGAACAATGTTTCTAGCCATATTGAAACCATTATACTCGTTATTTTGGTCCCATTTTCACCATAACACAGTAAGATCATAGTAAAATATAATATATTAGAATGACGTGTGTCATGGACGTGGTTAACCATTTGGGTTCGAATATGATTATGTCCTCTCTTTAATTTTATTTCATTTTTAGACGAGACACTAAACTGTGCTTTATTTTTCATAGCTCCGTGTTCAAATGTACGAAGTATTCTTTTCACCCTTTTTGTCACGGAGAAAAAGATCTTCTTCTCACATCTCTTCCCAATATGAAAATAAAGTAGTAAAAATCTATTTTTATCTGTATCAAGAAATAATTTCAGTATGAATGGAACTTTATCACTCAAATCTGAACATGGGTTTTAACAAATCCTTTACATATGACTATAATGCACTAACTCTTCAAGATTTTGATATGTCAGAGATGTGTATAAAGAAAAAAATGAAATAAATTCAAGAAATGCCATGCTTGGTGGGGCGATCAGCAGCCTTGAGAGTCTTGTCAATGAGATTATGGGCTTTTCTGCTACGGATCTCAATTTTGACACTGGCACTTTTGTCCATCTTTATGTAAGGTTTCTTCGATTTCTTCAATGATTTTACCTTTGATTTTATAGACTCCATCAAATTCTCCAATTGAATACCCATCAATCTTCGTGTGTCTGTGAAAAAAGTAAATAAAAATTCTTCAAATGTGGAGTGTGTATAGCCATACGATGATTGAAGTAGGCATATATATAACTTGTGAGTTTGGGGTAGGATGGATGGGGTGGACGTTACACCTTTTGCATTTAAGGTGGATATGACTCTGTTCTTACTCCACTTCTGATGGTATGCCAAATTTTGCGTTTACATTGACTGAAGTATATATTGATATTTTATTATTTCGGTAACTTGTCATTATTTGAATTTTGATTTCTTTTTTCAAATAAGAGCCAAAGCTTTGGCTCTTATTTGAATGGGACATTGACTGGTCCATGACATAGCCAAAGCTCTAGAGACGAGCCGACTAAGGCAAGTGGGTGTGATCGCCTATTCCAATTTTATGCCACTATCCTAAACCCACAATGCATCATACTTGGAGCTTATTTGAGATAGATTTTTCTGAAAATCATTTTTTTACTATAATAGTCGAACACGTGAACGTTTTAAAACAAAATCAAATCTAAATTCAGACATATTTATCGATAGTGGATTAATGATAGCAATATTATCGGTGATCACCGACAAAATCATATCCTCAGTGATTAACGATGATAATATCGTCGTGATGTCATCGACAATTGTTGACGGTGCTTTGAATCTTAAAAGGAAGAAGCATTTATTCTTCATTCATTTTTTATTTTAATATTTGATCTGTAATTTAAGATTTCTTTTTATTTTTTATTTAATATTACTATTATTATTTTATCCCCACCACACAAAAAAATATTCACTAATATTGAAGTTTTTATTTTACAATCATGCTACATGTATATCATGGTAAACTACAAGTTTGACACTCTTCTTGGTGTCAAAAAGTTTAAAACTTGTAGGGGATTGTTGGTGTTAGGTCTAATGTTGTAATTGGCATGTTTGTGAACAAAATGATCTTAATTGAACATTTGTAAAAAGTCAGGGACTTGAATGTAATTTTGTATAGATGAGTTAGGTTAAGGTCGGAGGTTGAAAACAAGGAAAACGAGGTGTCGAAATTTCGCTAGCTGCTCACTTGACTCACACTTGAGCGCAAGAAACATAAGAGTTGTCACCTACCTTTTGTCTCGCTGTCGCTCGAGCGACAACACCCTTGCTCGAGCGAAAGGCTCCCTCGCTCAAGCGACGTATTTATGGGGTCAGACATAATTCGTGATTTTGAAGAGTTTTACATAGCCCATAACACCCAAGCGTCCCCAACTATAAATACAGATATTTGGGACGAATTACAAAAATGTTATTTCATTGTGCTTTCATTGCATAATCCATCCACATCATATTTTGAGATCAAAGCATAATTTTTTGGTGAAAACAAACATATTATTCTTGTGATCCGGTGACCTGGTTTTGAAAAACATCAGAGGTTCTAATCCAAAACACTCGACTTCCTTAACACTTTGAGGAAATGATTCAAGTGCAAGAAGAAGAACAAGATTAGTTGATTCCTGGGTAACCACTTGGAAGATACATGACCGAGACAACATATCTTAGTAGAAGATTGTGAGTCTGTAAGTACAGCAGATCTTGAAAGCTACAAGAGGTAGATCAGGAGGTCTAGTGGGGTCGGTTGGACAGTATCTACGGTAGCAGATCATAAGGCTAGAATGAGGAGTAGATCTTGGAGTTGCAGAGTTTACAACAGCTAGTGGAACTATTTTGGAATTGAACTGTAACCTACATTGTCTATAGTGAAGGTAACTGGCTTGGTGAAGTTTTTACCCAGTTGAGTTTCTACGTCATCAAACTTTGTGTTATTTATTACTTTCCAAATATTACAACTGCGGTAATTCAACTTGGGGAAACTGAATTGTATGCTTCATCTAGAAACTAATTAAAAGTGACTTGTTGCTTTAATTAGCGTAATTCTGCACGTAAGGTCGAACTAACTTATAATCTAGATCAATCTAATGGCATCTAGCGAACTCACAAGTGGTATTAAAGCCTAAATTCGAATCCCGACCTTAGATTTTTTGATGAGTAATTTATTATCCGTCCCGCCATATTTTGATGGCAATAAATATGCTTATTGGAATGTTAGAATGAGAGCTTTCATAAAATTTATAGATGAGCAAATTTGGTTAAGTGTGGTTAATGGTTGGACTGCCCATAGTTCTATGATTAATAATGAAGTTATTCCCAATTCTATTGCTAATTGGACTAGAGTAAACTTAAATGAATGTAACGGAACAGTAAAGCCTTACATGCCTTATTTCTGGCGGTATCCACAGAAGAGTTTAGAAAATTGTCTATGTGTGAGGTAGCCAAAGA
>CAIGRN010010932.1:0-12912 GCA_903798345.1 Fraxinus anomala | reverse complement strand
AGGGAACAAAAGTTTTATGATTACTATGGTATATCTGGTAAATGGATCAGGAACTTGATGAGATGGAACCAATATAAGCCTTGTTTGTTTACCATTATTTCAGAACTTTTTTTTTAAACTCATTTTTAACCACACATTCTCACAATAAAATATTTCATAATAAAATATTTTGCAAGTAAATCGAAAACATTTTTCACTTTTTAACCATACGTTCTCAAAAATTTCATTATTTCAAAATTCATTTTTATTGAATAATGGTAGGCAACAATGGAGGAAGTTGAGATTCCTTGATCCATTGTTTTTTAGACAGATTTATTGTCAATATCCATATTCAATGATTGCTTGGAACATATTATTTGAAGTGAAAATTGAATTTTTTTAGAGAATTCATGGTTAATTAGAAAAAGTTATGGGTTCCTTTTATTGGTAGAATATGTGATTAAGAATGAGTTTGAGAAAACACCATTTTCAAATAAGCAATGCCAAACAAACCCTTAAATGCCTCTTTTATCTCTTTAGAACATTTTCCACCATGCTCTATAATTTGCATTAAAATTCCAAAACATGCCTATATTTGGTGTAATTTAAGAAGTTCAGGTTAAAATCAATAATTAATGTTAATTATATATTTTATGATATTTACAATTTTTTTTATTATTTTTTAACTGTACATTTTATCTACTTTTATTAAAATCTATTAAATATGACCTTTTTAGCTACACTAAACCTGTCGAAATATGTGGTCTATAATAAATAAAATTTTATTTTCAATAAATTTGAAGTCAATGTGACAATTCTTCCCGCAACATTAGAGATAAAAAGATACCCGAAAATTGAACTGAAAGTGTACTATTTGGTGCAATAACTTATATAATACACGTTTGGTATAAATTAAAATCATATTTTTACTAAATTTTGATAAGTAGATGAAATGTATAATTGAAAAATTGTGGATCTTGTTGACTAACTTTAAATTTTTTATCAACTTTTTGCCTGTGCATTGTCCGTCTTCATCTCTTCTATGAATTTTTCTCACGAGATTTGAATCTCTATTTAACAATTTTCTTTGCGAGGGTCCTAACTTCCAGATCAGTTTGTTTTTTTTTTTTTTTCCCTTCATTAATAAGTTTCCCCTATATATGGCCTCACCGGATACTATGGTCTCCTGATTAGGCCATCTTTATACATAATAATCTATGAACGGAATATGCTAATTCTAATAGCCACTTAATCTTTATATTCATTTGTTACATTTAATTGTACAAGATGTTTGGTTCACGATAATATCAATTAAAATTCGATTATTCGTTCGTATCAAATTGTTTGTTTGAACTTTTTAAAGTGTGATGTACATGAATTATTTTAAGAGGAGTGACGTTAGTCTTTATCCGTTGAATAATTTTTTGTGTTTAAACAATAAGAAATTTTGTCTTCAATAAAAAAATTCTTAAGATGCGTGATTCTGAACTCTAGCCAGCCAAATGTAGCAAGAAAAAAAATATGAAATAGCCTTTGAATTTAAGAATCCTAAACCTATTTATTGTGTGTTTCGGAATACTTCTTTCATATTGAAATTATTCACAAAAAAATCTATAATTTCTTTTTCCAAAAAGCTTGATTAGTCAAGTTATTGCTCTCATTTGGTTTAGCTAAAAACTTGATAAAACTTTAAGTCAAACTTAATAATTAATTTTAATTATATATTTTACAGAATTCATAATTTTTCAACTATATATTTCATTAATTTATAATAATAATGCTACTTGTACACCTGAGTTTGACACCCCCTCACATGCAAGCCCCTATGTGAGGAAGTGTAATTCGAGGTGCATTATTGTTTAATTTAAAACATGACACAAAATAGAAGGTCTCTATTACGTGTGTACACAGTCACAACGTACCTGAAAAAGGCGTTCTATAGCGACGGCTTAAACTTGGGCGCCACTCATCCTTCCAAGACCTGGTTAAATCGCCCGACAAGCAAAGACTTCATAGGGAGGTAATCCTTGCGCACCGAACTGGACTTCGAAATGCACGCTCCGAGTTCTCATTCCTCCCAGTCACCGGTTTCTGCAACATTCTCAAGTTTCTCCGATCAGTCGCCTAGTCCAACTTGGCCATGAGGGCGCAACATTCTCAAGTTCCCTGCCGATCTTTTTTTATTTTACGCCTCAGCTTTATTTTCAAGATTTCCCCGTCTTTGTAAGCCCTCGTGCATAAAAAATTATGTTGCTTTCCTCTAATCCAAAAAATATACAAGCACCATTTGCTTCGAATTCTACCTTTGAGGTATTCTCTTTCTTACGGAACAAAATGACTTGAACCAGTAATGTAGTGTTCTTGACCTTATCCTTCAGACAATTGAATAAGGTGAAAGTATAACAAGTATCAACTTGAAAAATCACGCTCTCTTTCAACACTCTCTAAGAGAAATAGATGACCAGAGGGTAACAAGTATGGACCATATATTTTCTGTCGAACCTATGAAGACAGTTAGTCCTTCAACCTATGAAGTGGCTCTTGCACTACAACTTCTGGAAGGATGTTGTCTTCTTCACTTAGAGAGCACAATCCTGGCTCATCAACACAAGGCAATTCCGGTACATGGACATAATCCTTGTTTTGCGACTTGCCTGTCAAATTATCTTTAGTTTATTATTCAGAATCTGTAATCTCCTGTAGATATTTCGTTAATGTAAGTTGAAGTGCAAAATTCAGGGATTATTGAGGAAAAGATTTTCACAGCCGGTCCATCTACCTTTTGCGTAAAAAAATCAATCTTTATATTTACAGGTTTTGATGAATACTTTCAACCCGGGGAGTACTCGAGCAAGGTGCATTCCTAGTAATTTCATTTATCTGGAATCATCTGCCAATCAAATGGTAAGTTCAGTTGAGCAGCTGCTAGTTGTTGGGAGTCTGGTCTAAGAAACATTTTTGTTTGGCCTCCTTTCTCTTTTTTTTCCATGAAAAATATACTGGTAGTAGATGTTCAATTGCAACCATTGATAGATTTTATTCCTATTTAAGCGTTATCTGCGCGTAAAGTTCTTGAAACTAAATGCATCCCTGCTCAGAAAAAAAGCTAGTTTAGGCTGTTTGGCTGTGCGCTGCTTATTATTGTAAAAGATGAATCTCTATATTGTTGGAACATAGAACATGAATTGCATGCATACTTTCTGAAGAATTCTAATCGAGCTTCTTGCATATTTACTTGAGTATTTGATGTCTGTTGGCTAATGATGTTTCAGGATTTTGAGGTTACAATGGTATAAAGGAACTTGCTCTTATAAGAGACAAACACGGAGAGGAAAATTTGAGGTATCTTTGGTTTGCAACTAATAATATTTTAAGGTCTACTCTTTAGCTTTACTCTTATAAAATGTTGGATCAATTTTTATTTTCTCGCCAGTAAAAACTAAATAGTCATTGTCCAAACTCCAAATCCGAATGTGGTTCAACTTCTTTGCTTGTTCAAAATTTGTCAACAGCTGGCTGATAGTATGGTCATTTATTCAGGTTGAAATGTGGGGAGTTTTTGTTGCTTCTTATTGGACATGTGAATTGGAAGGAATAAACCTCCCATGGTAACAACACACGAGGACACAAGGCAATTCCTGGAGGAAAAATCTGCCTCCTTGGGGTGGGCCACACGTCAATTTGGATCAACCCTTGATCCAGAGGAAAGGCTGACAGCTCTGCACGTTCAAGCCCCCAGGGTGCTTGAGTCAATCGATCTTTACTGAATGCAAAACCTCGGGATAGTGCTTTTGGCATTGTAATTCTCATGAGCAATTTGCAAAGTCATCTGCAGCAGGTACGCCAAGACTTACATTCTGTTAGTAAAAGAAGCGAACTTTGAAAATCATGTTTGGCAAAATAAGCAACTGAACAGCCAGACATGCTTCCGGCAAGTCAATTTGGATCGGCCCTCGACCCTTAGCAAGGCCGATATGTCTGCACATTCAAACCTGCAGGGTGCTTCTATGGGTTGGATCTTTACTGAACACAATAATTGATTTACATTGTCATCTGGACAGAGTGACTTTTATATTTTGTTTTGTTTTGTACAGAACTAAATTTTATGTCAATTTTGTTCCAATCTCATCTTTTTGATAAACTAATCCAAAATGAGCACCTTCTAAGCTTCTGAATCGAGTTGGTTTCTGTGTAAAATTCTTTCTGCTCAGTTGTAGGTCTCATGACTGCTCGACTCCAGCTTTAAGAACCTCCACTATTACAGATATGAAAAGTTGAGGCTTACAATTTCAGGATTTAAAGGTTAAGGACATGTTTGCACAAAATGCATAGGTTAGGATCTCGCAATGCAATTTTCTGAAAGACCTTTGTATAGTTTAGATTGATCCTTGTAGCTTAATCACAGTATGGTCTTCGTAATCGCTCGTGGTCAACTGATTACAATTAAGAAAAAACTTCACTCGCAGGCAAGTTTAATTGTGCTTAAAAATTACTTTTTTTATTTTTATTTTTACTAGTGAAGGAAACGTGCGTTGCACGTTCGTTGATTAGTGCTAAAAATAAGTGTTTATAAATTTTAGAGAAATTCATTTGTAAATGACAATGTAAAAAGAAAAGGCCACAAAAAAGGAAAAAAAATAGTACACGTCAATTTCTTATAAAACCCAAAAGAGAAATTGCAAGTTCGACTTTTTATTAGTTGTCAGAAAGTATAAAATATTGATCACTGTTTCACTATTTTCAATAATTTATCCTTTTAACATAGTAACTTCTTTACTGACCCACCTTTTGAAGTACAACTTAAATAGATGTTAGTATTCACAAAATTCCTATATAAAAATTACATTATACTCCATTAAAGATAAACATTCGTTAGCACAAATAACAGAATTTCACGAAAACATAAAAAAAGATGTAGAAATTCATTTTTCACGAAAACAATAAATGATAAAATAATGAAATAAAGAACCGAAAGAATAAACAAAAATAATGAAAATTTCAAAATATAAGGATTGTGAAATGAATAATAGTACTGCATATGATACAGGTAAAAAGTCGAGGACTAAGAAATGTGCACATTTAAGCTTATGGTTTGCTTAAGATGTAAGGGGAAAAAAAAGATGTAAAGCACCTAATAATTCTATAAATATTATAAATAATTATGGCTCATACAGCTGCATGACTATTGAGCGTCAAACAATTTACACATTGAAACCATTGTGAAACAATTAACAAATTAACCAACGTGTCAAATTTTTTTCAATACCCTTACTGAGTCTAATATTATAGTTTTGTGCAGCTTCTCTTCTTCATTTTCATTGTCATGTGAATTCTGCTTGTTGGCATATACCTTGAAAAATCGACAAGAATCATTAATTACTTATCAATAAATTTAACTATAACGTTAGGAAAACAGATGGTACCTTTCAAGTCGGAGCTGAAATTCGAGACACGTTGCCTCCAACTAAATTGAAGTACATAAAATGTTTGATTGGAAGAAGTAATATATATTTAAATCTCATAATGGAAACTCTTCCTCATATGACAGCAAACAACAAAGAGTGAGGCTTATATAAGAACTGGAATATACACTTTTCATCTGTAAAAAAAAAGTCTTCGTACCATGCCTCCGTGTGCGCACACGAAGACACGGGACGGAGACATAGGTCGTATCTCTGTTTTTTTTAACACACAAACTCTATCCATAACTAATAAAAAAAATGAAGTTTTCTAATTTTATATAGCTAAAAACAAAAAATTAAACCCCTAAGAATATTTTTACATGCATCTTATTCTAAGGGGAAGTCTGGTTTTGGAGATTACAAATTTACTGTTAACGTATCAAATTTTTTCCAATACCCTTACTGAGTTTAATGTTATAGTTTTGTGCAGTTTCTCTTACAGTTTTGTGTAGCCTCTCTTCTTCATTTTCATTGTCCTATGGATTCTGCTTGCTGGCACATACCCTGAAAAATCGACGAGAATCATTAATTATTGATCGATAAACTTAACTATAATGTTAGGAAAATAGATGGTACCTTTCAAGTCGCAAGTGAAATTCGAGACATATTGCCTCCAACTAAATTGAAGTACACAAAATGCTTGATTGGAGGAAGTGATATGGTTAAATCTCATAATAGAAACTCTTCCTCATATGACATCAAACAACAAAGAGTGGGAGTTATATGAGAATTGGAATATACAAAGCAAAAATTAAACTCCTAAGAATATAGAGCTATAAAAAAAAAAAAGCAAATGTGTAGAGTGTTACGAACATTCCATCAAAAGCAAAGGTTTTTTATGTATGATGCATCTTTTTGCCAACTACCAGAAAACTCAAACATAGAACGGAGAAAGGGGAAAGTAATCAAATGCCAAATTAATCTTGACATCACCAAAATAATACTAATACATGAATTCAAGCATTAAGAAACCAAAAATTATTTCTGATAAAATCTTTTTACCAAGGATGTATGCCACAAAACGAAAGAAGAAATTTGTTGTCACAATCATTGTCAGATGGAAGGCCGGACACTCGAACCATATTTGACGAATCGAGGAACTGCAATATCACCACGACACGACATTAATGCCAAGAAATTAGATGTAATACATACCCTCTGTTACAATGGAAGTGAAATTACTCATTCATACAGAGAAATCTAGATTAGAGAAGCAAAAAATGAAGTCGCAGTTCGATTTTCAGGAAAAAAAAAAGGCGAAAAAGATAGCTTCAAATGAATTTTGGTTGACTGTAGAGAGAGAAAATGAAAAGGGAAAGTCAGAGAGAAAGAAATGTTTACAGAGAAATGAAGAGAAGAAAGGGGAAGACGGATGCGTAGAGAAATGAGGAAAGTAGCATGAGAGTTAACGTAAAAAAATGGAGAAAGAGAACATGGGTGGTTTGTATTTTGTTCCTTTAAAAAAATGAATTACGATGATGGAAAATCGCGACACATGGCGCACCAAGTTCTAGCCTCTTTTATATTGTAGTGATAAAAATAAGTTCATGAATGCCCTAAAACTTGGACTCAAAATATATAATTGAATAAGACTATTTATCGTCACTTGGAATGATCTTAGTTTATGTAACATGTAATATGACCCCTGTTTGATGTAGATTAAAATAAAAAATTTAGTAGATTTTGAAAAAAGTTGAGGAAATATGCGGTTAAAAAATTGTAGATTCCATGAAATGTGCAGTTAAAATTAATTATTAACTTTGACTTGATATTGAAATCAAATTTTAATCAGAACCAACCAGGGGCCATATAAAATGATAAGATCAATTTAATTTAATGTATGAATATCAAAAACGTTATTCTTGGAATTAATCTCTTGCCTCCAGTAGATACGTTGCTAATCTGGCAAGATAACTTTAAAGTTCTCTCTTACGCTATATTATTTAGGGCGCTGTGAATGACAAATAAAATAATGGCGGTGGGCCGAAATCTAGAGGATTTTCTAAGCAGTGCGGATGATTCTTTAGCATGCTTGCCTGCCGGGGGAATGTTTTTCTTTTGGTCCCATTCACGTATACAAAAATGCATAGCCAGCCGAGGTAGGTTTGCTATTTTTTCTTTACGTGATTGTGTAATGTGACATAAAAAGTAAAAGTAAAAGTAACAATCATGCCTTCAAATGGGGACAATTTGATGAGTGGATGTTAAACGATGGAACATATTTAATCTCTTTTTTATTATACAGTTCAATAAAAATAATTTTTAAGTTCTTGTTACGGTTTACTTTGTACATACCATCTTAGTCACTTAATTTGTTACTTGTATGGTGCTTATTGATATGTTGTTTCTATTTAGTTTACTCTAACTAAATTGTGCACTTCACGCATAGACTCTTTTACAAAAGAATAATGATATTGAGGCACTAATGGTGTTAGAATATTAATCTAAGTAATCACACTTATTAGGTTCAAGTGAACCTATCATTTAATATTATACAGTTGCTATCATGTAGTTGCCACCTTTGTTCTAAATAGCTAGTGATGACAATGGACCGAGCCGAGCTTCGGCTCGGCTCGGCCCACGAGCTCGTAGTTCGCGAGCCGACCTCGCTCTCCTATTTTTTTTAAAACTATACTTAGACATTTAAAAAATAATAATTAATTAACGAGCCGCTCGTATAAAACGAGCGCCTAGCTAGCCGGCTTGCTCGGTTCGTGCTCGTCTTTTGACGAGCCCGAGCGGCTCGTGGCTCGTTTTTTACGAGACGAGCCGACGAGCCGCTCGACTCGATTGACACCACTATAAATAGCATTATTCCTTGAAAAAATAATGAAGTAAATAGGTTAACAGAGACATCACATCACATCGACTCGTTAATCGTTACTGCAGCAAATTAAACATATCTTGAACAAAGTGCTCTTCCATGTGCTGTAAAGCTATGAATCATGGATGGTGAATACTTTAATATTGTTCTTCTGCTGAAATCTATATTCTACTTTTGCTCAACGCTCTACTTTAATGGTCCAAGAATCTAAAGGAATACTTGGTTTTCTGCTAAGGCCTGGCAACATAACCTGAAAGGAAAGAAAGCAAAAGAAAAGAACAAATGAAAAAAAAAAAAAAAAAGGAGAGAAAAACTCTCATTGTTACGTTTGCGACATTGAACAGCTAGACATGTGATTTTGAAAATAAACATGCCAGGTGTTTACCCTTAATCACGTCTAGTAAAATGTATTAAAAAAATTTATATGAAACTAATTACAAAACTTTCTGCTGATCTTTTACTGCACTTTGGGTAATTTTTTCTTATTTCGTACTGTCATTTTTTTATTTAATATTGTCCAGTTTGCCTAATTTATGTTACTAAACATATAGTTAGAGATTCTGAAAACTCTTAGCTAACAACTTTTAATATTTACTTGTGGCAAGATCTTAACAATGAGAAGAAACTAGGGGACATTAATCCGGCAACAATGACAGAAAATTAATGTACAAATTAAGCAAAACTCTGGACACTGCACTCAAAAGTAAGATCAAATTTTACCACATAAATCAAACTTGAACTAAAGCAAAAGTTCAACATGCAACATCCTCCATGTTTAGACAACACTTTTTAAACAATCCACCAAAAAGAAAGCTTCTGGAATATATATATACATAGATAGCATGTTTCGTACCTTGGATTGGACAAGACTCAACCAGGCTCGAGAAAATTTTATTCTTAATACTGTCCAGCCATGTCCAATTCAACTTACGAAACATGATCTGATATGGTAGGACAAATCAGGTAAAACAAAATAAATCAATACTAACAAGAAACTGAAATAGGCTAAGATCTGCAGATTATTCACCACGATCCTCCAGCCAACATTTTGTTCCAGTATGGACCATTGATGGATTCTCCCAGCCTCTATCCTGCTCGAATTCGGACGTCGAACCCTCAATAAGGAAAGGGAATTTAGGGTTTGTATTTTGAAAACTACCTCCCATATTTCCATAACCATTTTCAAGCCCATCTGAGGAAAGATTAAGGCTTGGCAATCTGAGTCCATGCAGAGGAAATCCAGATGATGGATACATTGTGTTAGAACCCGAACCCGAAACTGGCATGGACATAAGATTAGAACTGATCAATTCGCTGGATGAGAGAAATTCCATCACCGGATTATAAGATGATAAGGAAGAAAAATTAGGGTTTGGGGAATTTACGGTTTTACTGTCATCTCTGTAAGGTAAAGCAACAAATCCAGGAACCCTATTGGTAGATGGATATGCTAAATTCAAATTCTGACCCTCATAAGTCTTAGGGTTTTGATCAGAAGGCTGAGATAAGCTAAGATCTGCAGGAAGCTTCTTTGATGATGTTGACGAGGATTTCTTGGTCTTTCGTGACCTGCCACCCACCGGAATATTCCTTAAAGTACCCCCTTCAGTCCAGTACCTTCTACAAGTCTTACAAAAGTGTCTTGGCTGAGACAAACTATAATTGTTGTAATAACAGAATTTTGTGTTAGGAGAATTGCATCTTGGACAGTCTTTTTGTGGCCTAATTATTGGTGTTCTTTCAATAACCTAAATAAATAGACAAGAAAACACCATCAGTATGTGTGCAGTGATCAAAACCAAGAAATAATCACAGAAAAAAAAGAAGATTCAAAGCAGTAAAAAAAAAAAGGTGAAACAAAAGCAAGTGAATTCCTTTACTTTTGAGAACTTGAACAAAGCAATAAAAACAACTTAAAATTTTCTTTCTGGGAAACCCTTTTCAGTACTGATGTTGAAAAAGTTAAAGAAAGAAAAAGTTGAGAACTTTTTTGTATCCATGTGAGTCATAAATTCAAAGCAAAAGTTTAGTAGTGGAGTGTGATCATCTGTTAGCAAAAGTTGCTTTTATATTTGTCATCAATACTTGTTTTTTCTTTTTCAGTGAATCAAAAGCAAAAATAAGCTAAATTACTCAAGAAAATTCAAACCCTAGAAAGATGTGATCATGATTTCATTGCAAAAGGGTGTTTTTTTCATTTACCTGCGGCCACTTAGCAGTATCCATAGCAGAAAAAAATAAAGAGAAAAAGATGGGGAGAGAGTTGTGAAAGAGAGGAAAATCACCCACTTTTGGTTAACTGGTCTTCAAGCAAGAAAGCAACTTGAAGGGTTCTGTTTGGCGGTTCCATGTGTTGTTTTTCTTTATCTGCATCCACGGGGGGGGTGGCATACTTCATCGAAGTGATTTGCTAGCCATAGGATAATGTTAATTAGCACTCGTGATGAACAACAGTCTATGTGTCATTACGTGAATCTTGTAATTTCACATTTGATTCAACCTATCACATAATTTTACATAGATTGATATTGTAACACATGGTGTTAAATAACATTACTGTTGAACATAAGAGCTTCGTTAAATTTTTTCAAGATTTGTTAATGATGCTACTAATTGTCATTTTGTAATTTGTGGATAAAGGAGATGGTAAAAATTTGTAATTGTCTTTACTTCATTTTACCCACGCTCATGTAAAAGCCCGAATTCCTATATGAAGTGACACCAACTCAAAAATAGTTGAGATGAGATGAAATTCGATTATCTTATTTAACTATATAGTTAATGGACGAAATAAGTTGGCACTCGTCCATTCAATTAACTCAGAGAATTAAGAAGGCTACAATAACTAAAAGATGATCAAGGAACAAGACTTACGAATTAATATGCTTGAGCTTGGTATCAATATATTCAATGATACTTCAAAGCTTGAGTTGATAACTTAGCTAACCAACATTGTCACGCGTGATAACTTGAATATTGAAAAAATTTAAATGAAACCAATTACAAAATTTTCTATCGATCATTTAGTGCAATTCTGTTAATTATGTAAAAATATAACTTCTTTTTCTTATTTAATACAATTGTTTTTCTTATTTAATATTGTTCGATATTGTCTAATTTGCTTTACTAAATATATAATTAGAGGTTGGCTAAAAACTTGTAGCATTTACTTGTGGCAATATCTTAGCAATGATAAGAAACTGGAGAACTAAATGTAACAACAATGGCAGATAAAATAATTTAAAACTCTGGGCATTAATTTTCGATATGTAATCAGATCAAATTACATATCTGACCCTAAGGGTTCCAACTAGTTAGAGATTTCAAAGCTATAGCACATCTAACATTAAACTTCCAAACATAGCATTGTTGAAAATGAACCTCATTGATATGACAGATATATATATCGGAGGAATAATTTTTTTTTTTTTTTTTTATAAATTGGGTAATTTTCCTTTTCAATTTTATTCATCTCAATTAAATAAGCCCCTATTTGGTGAAAATTAAAATCTTGATTTTAATTTAAGTTAAAGTCAACAATTACTTCTAACCACATATTTCGTATGATTCATAACTTTTCAATAACACATTTTATCAAAATTTACTAAAAATCTAATTTTAATCTCTAACCAACAGGGGCTAAATATTTAAGTCTTATTGTAAGTTTTGGATAGAAAGATTGGTAGTCAATACCACTACCTTCGTGCTCGTCACGTTGCATTTACCCGTTACTTCTTGCACATGTAACAAGGCAAATTGGTCTTTGATTTCATGGTTGATACAAAACACTAACGACGTTTGATGATGATGAGAATTGCGAGTCATAACATCAATTTTTTAAAAAACAAATACAAATAATACTGGTGGTATGTAAAATATAAGAATATTTGAATAAATAACAAATAAAGAAATTACTTGACAATAGAATGAGAGAGAGCAAAGAAAATTGAATAAGGGGAAATTAGGCCATATACCCTTTTTTTTTCAGTGTTTTGATTAATACCTCTAAAACTAATTAAAGCTTTTACCCCGTAATTAATACGCTCAAAAGTCAAAACCTCCCAAACCCTCAAAACCAAAGCTCCAAATCAGAACCCAGAAATCCGGCTGAAAACCTCCCAAACCCTCCCACTATCAGTATTCACTCTCTCCTATCAACATTCACTTCTCTCTCCAACACTTTTATCAATCTTCTTTTCATTGTCTATGATTACATTTGTGTTATCTTTGCTTGGTCTTGTGCTTACTACCGTAACAAAAATTGCGTGGTTTGTTTTGATTTTCTGATTTTGTTTGAAAAGAATTCAATTGGTTTTGTGGATATGATTACCCTGGTGTCTATGATGACTAATTTTAAAAGTTGTTTCTCAAAAACATTCGCAGTGGCCGCCTAAGAATTTTTGCCTTCGTCGGGCTTGAGAGTTTATGCTGCTTCAATCCTTCCTTGGATGTCTGAGACACCTCCATTAATTCGATGATGTTTCCTGTGTATTGGAATATGCTGATTGTATATGTATTGCTTTGATAATTCTGTTTTTATTTGATTTTCTTTTCTGAATTTAATTGATGCGTTGATTGGGCTTAAAAATGTGATCTTGCATCAAAATATATATTTTTGTTTCTTTTAGAATATAGGGACTGAAGTCT
>CAIGRN010010929.1:0-16532 GCA_903798345.1 Fraxinus anomala | reverse complement strand
CTATTTAATTTTGGTAAAAATTAAATAATTAAAAATCTTTCACAATAAAAGTTGTGGGAAGGGAATCGAAACCAAGACTTCCTATATGAATATAGGAACTCTAACCAGTTGAGCTATAAGAAATGGTTGAAACTAAAACAAATTACCAGGTATAACATCTAAACAAAAAATTGTTCCGGCGGATCCAGAACGGGCAGCCGCCGGGGCTCGCCGGGTGCTGAGTCCACCCCTGGATACATGGACTGCATCACACTAAACCACCTCTATATTGAAACCACAAGAAGCAAACTGCAGCCCATCCTATAACGAAATATTGACTCGACATCTTCAGGAGAAAAACACCCTGGCCTTCACTTTGCACATGTCGCCACCACTATCCCTCATGATTTCTGATCATTCTGCCCTCGACCCCTGTTACCGTTCGCCCCAGAGACCCTCATCATTTTACAAATTTTAGTAGCTCCTCTATTGAGACCTGATATAGAAAATGTTGTGGATTGTATCTTCAAGACCCTCAAATCATGATTTTAGCACGCCCGCAAACCCAATTTCTTCTACACAAGCTTATTTTGTCCACATAGGAATAAAGTGCTGGAATTCGGTTTAGAGAATGAAAAATTTAGTTGAGTATACAACTTAAAAAATGACTCTGTGTTAATTTCGGTCAAATATTAGGACTTGATCCAATCGTCATGGTATATTTGGAATCTTGAAACCAATTTCGGATGAATGAGAAATTGCAGTTCAAAATTAGATAGAAAAGAGAAAAAACTGGTCGAGATAAATGTATAACTCCATAGCTCGCCTATCGCTCGAACGATAGTCTAGCGACAAGCGAGCGAGCGAGGTTATATTGAATAGGTATCACTGTTGCTCAAGCGAGAGGTCGTCGACAGCAAGGGATGCTCCCTTTGTGAATGTTGTTGAGTTTATGGTGTGACACTTCACTCATAATCCATTCTCTTCTATAAATAGGACCCTTTGAACCTTTTTATGCATCCTATATCATTTTGTATTGAGCATTATATAAAAAACTCTTACAAAATACTTTCCAAAAATCATTCCAAAAAAATTTCTTGTAGAGGAAAAATTTTCGTTCAAAATTTGTTATTGCTTGTGGTTTGAAGTGCTTCTATCACAAGTTGTATTTGTTGTATTTTGATAGACAAGTGCCGTAAACTGTTAGCGCCGTTATGGGACAATTTTGTCTTAAGCAGAAAGTGTTTTCACTTGCCTCGAATTTCATTTTTCGCTTTCTTTTTCTTTTTCTTATTTTCTTTCTTTTCATTTTTAGAATTTAATTACGCTTCTGTGAATTAAACTTAAATATTTCTTTATCTAAACAACCATTTTTGTATACTATCTACCAACATAAAGCAAGTGAGACTATTTCCACACCCCAAACCAATAGGACCATACAATCAAACTTCAACTTTTGCCTAAGAATGGCCAACAGCTGAAGTTTTCTCATTTAACAGCATCCCTTATCAGTGTATACCTATCCCATTCATAGGTTGTCCCTCAGTTCTTGAAATCAGTTTTCCTATAGCTATTGGTGTTACACTTGGTTTTAAACTCTCATAACCAAGTCTTTTAAGCAGGTCGACATCATACTTTGTCTTTGTTAAATACAAGCCAATTGCATCTCTGTATACCTCTATTCCCAGAAATTGACTGAGGCTTCCCATGTCTTTAAGAGCAAAACTTTTGTTTAGCTTATCAGTAAATTCTTGCACATGTTGAGAGACTACCTGTTATAACTATATCATCTACATAAATCAAAGCAAACAGCACATCCTCTTTGTTTTCCAAGAAGAATAACGAGTTGTCAGTCTTGGACTGTTTGAACTTCCATTTTAACAAGGTACCCTTGAGCTTCTCATGCCAAGCTCTTGGGGCCTGTCTCAGCCCACACAAGGCCTTCTCCAATTTTCATACAAAGTCAAGATTTTCCTTATCTACAAATCCTTGTGGCTGATTCATATAGACTGTTTCATTCAACTTACCATATAAGAAGGCATTATTTACATCTACTTGTATAATCTCCCAATCCTTAGATACATCTAGTGTTAAGATAAGTTTTAGACTTGAAGCCTTAATAACAGGGTTAAATGTTTCCCCAAATTCTACCCCAGGAGTTTGAAGGAATCCTTTTGCAACTAACCTTGCCTTGTGCATTTATATTCTCCCATCTGAATCATACTTCAATCTGAATACCCATTTGTTGCTAGTTACCTCCATACCAGCTTCCCAAGGTACCAGTGTCCATATTTTGTTCTTGATTAGTGTACTGTACTCTTCTTGCATAGCTTTCTTCCAATTATTAGTCATCAAAGCTTCTTCGATAGCGAGTAGCTCAGTTTTTACTGATTTTTCCATTGTCTGATTTGTGTAAACTTTCGATTTGTAGATCCCAACGTTTCTCCTAGTGATCATCTAATGTCAAGTGTTCTCAATTGCATCTGTGTTCTGAGTATTAGCTTCATCTCCTTCACCCTCAATATTGCATCCTCCAGGCTGTGTTTAAGTTACCTCAAGATCATCATTTTTTTCTTGATTTACTCTAACATCACTATTTTTTATACCTTCTTCACATCTACTTTCAATTTCCAAATCTTTGTCAGAGGAGTCTGCAGTAGGTAAAGTAACAGGATATATTGCATCAGTGATAGGTTAAGGGGTTGACACTTGAGTAGACTCTATAGCAAGGAGAAGAAAGCCTATAGTATTTTCAGGAGTTTGTGACTTGACTCGTTTGTTTATGAAACCTATTTTGAAGGGAAAATCAAGTTCATTGAATAGCACATGTCTGGATATATAAACTCTACCACTTTGACTTAAGCACTTATATCATTTGTGGGAATCACCATAGCCAAGAAAAACATACTTTTGGGAATGAACATCGAACTTATGTCTTTGAAAGGGTCTGAGGCAAGGATAACAGGCACACCCAAATGTCTTTAGCATTTTGTAATCAAAATCTTTTCCAAAAAGCACATGATAGGGTGATTTTTTAGAGTAGAGAGATAGGAAGTCTATTTATTAGATAGGCCGCTGTTTTGAATGATTCCCACCAGTAATATAGGGGCATTTAAGCTTGACCTAGAAGTGTTAACCTAGTTTCAGTAACGTGTCTATGCTTCCTCTCGGTCCTGCCATTTTGAACAGATGTATATGGACATGAGTGTCTAAGTTCAATGCCAAAGTTTGAAGCAACTTTGCTGAAGTTCCTGAACTTTCCCTCCAGTCTGATTGCAATGTTTTAATGCTCATTTTCAGTTTGTTTTCAACTAATGATTTGAATTGAACAAAGATACTTAATGCCTCAGACTTGAGTCTCATAGGATATATCCAGGTAAATCTACTATAGTCATCAACAAAGATTATGTAGTACTTAAATCCAGAGGTAGAGTTCAATGGAGCTGGTCCCCTGACATTAGTGTGCACTAGTTCTATAATTACAATGGATCCTATAATTCTAGTAATCTATTTTCACACAATTATCAAATTGTATAGAAGAGCATAATATTTATAGAAAATATGTAGGAGACGTCCAAACACTCTTGGTAGAGTTGTTGATGAAGTAGGATGCAAAAAAAAAACTCGAGTCCAAAACGAAGTAGAAGAGAAAACATCGAAAAACCTGAACAATATACGTGGCGCCGCGGTGCCCACCTCTAGGCGCCTCGGCGCTGTGGTGCCCATGCCCAGGGCTGCGGTGCCGAGCAAACTGCCAAATTTTTTTTTTCTCCAACCAAATTCTTCTTCAAGTTCAATACCAAAATTTCAACTCTCAATAGGCTTCCAAAATAGAATTTCAACTTGACATAGGACTCCAATAACATTCTAAACTGAATTCTCCTTGACATGCACTTCAATTAGAATTTTTCAATACTTCAACAAAGGAATTCAGGTCACACTCAAATTTCAACAATCTCCACCTTGACACGAATTCCACCAATAAATGAACATGCTTATTCAACAATAACAAAAAAAATAATTTCTTCAACAAAACATAATACTCGACCTCTTTCGATGAATCCAAGCACTACTTTGCAAAATTACCTCAAATTCCCAAAAATCATAATGATTTAAAATTAACCAAAATGGGCTATAACACGCCCAAAACAGAATTAATACAAAATGCTTTTACCAGGTGTTCTAACAGAATAATCAATAGAAGGTATATCAACAAAAACTTAATGGTAATTAAAAACAAAAGCAACTATCAACTTGCAATTAAATTCAACACTTCAAATATGACAAATAATTCATAAATTTCGAGCATAAGCAATGATAACCCCACACAGTGACCTCAATTCTATTGTCATCCCACACGATGACTCGCTAATGCTGAAATTAAAACGAGATAAGTCAATATACCAAAGCAAACCATGTCTGAAAGTCCGTAAATTTCAAGAGATGTGAATTTGCTAAACTTTAGGGTCACCACTATTCGACCTAAAGCTCCGCAACTGCAGCAACCAATCAAACACAAAAAAAACCCCAAAAACGCAAGGGGCAAAACTATCCAGGAACACAATTTTTCCCAAAACGGAAATCGAACACCACCACAAGGTCCACTACACTTCCAAGAGCAATCTGTCTTCAAACTCCATCATCGAAATCCCAAGGACGCGCCCTCATGCATCGAAAAAGTCCTCTACGTGTAGGATCATTAGGAGCCATATGTGGCGGTGCGTAGAGCATGAGGACAGCACCATCGACTCCGTCTCAACTTGCAAAGCCTGGATGTAGTCTTGGATTCCTCAACCGGTCTCTGGATTAGTCGAAAAATGCATAAGCAAATCCAATTTTTCACAATTTTTCGATTTGTTTTCTGTTTTGATTCTGCAGATTTTTTTGGTCCCTTTTTGGTCATTTTTTTAGCCAAATCCAACACCTTGAAGGATGTTATATACAATCTAACATTAGGTTATAAATTTGGGCCAAATAATGGAAAAATGGGCTAAGACTAAAAGTCATTCAATAGGTAAATATGTATTGGGCATGAGCAGCATTAATTTTTTAAGTTACTTCCAAAAGTCCAAATTGTTTTCTAGTTGAGTCTTTGGATTTGGTTGTTGGTAGTTAATTCACCATTGGCCAAACCCTGTGAATTTATATTCCGACATTTACATCATCGTCCGAAATTTATTGGGTATCAAAATTCAACTATTATTATGAGAAAATATCATAAAAACTATTTTTAAGTTGCACCTTCGAGGGAAATGAACATAGTCTAATTGAATCTAAGGGTAAATTCAAAGGTCCCATCAACAAAGTGTAAAGAAAATAGAAGAATAGAGAGATTTGACTAGGGTTCGACATAAAAAGGCTATGTTCCCATTGAACCCCCCTACTAAAGAGGCTTCTGCACTACATGTCTTCCTTTTGGAGAAGAGTGTTCAGATTACAAACTGTTACAACTAGAACTCTTAAAATCACACCACACAAATGGTAGAGTATAAAAGTCCTCATTACGCTAACAAAAGAGCCTCAAAACCAAAATTCAAGAGATATCGAACACATATTTCACCTAGGATTAGAATAACTAATTTTTGAGAGAGTGAAGCACGGCCTGAGAGATGAATCTTTTTAACTACTCAGGCTTAATAAATATCAAGTCCAACACATTGGACACGAGTTAAATATTTCATTGGCCACTGAACTTTGTATCATGTTACGGTTTACTCACCAAACTTTATCAACTGTCCCATTAACCATTGAACTTCGTACTGTTGCACTCGGTTACTCACAGTACGAATTTTGTCAATGCATCTGTATAGGTGGAATATGAAAAATTTACGTGGACCGTTAAATGCTTAAGTGGATCATTCATATCAGCAAAACATGCCCAATCACTCCTTAAACATTTCAAAATCCATTTCATTTCATTTCCAAATACCAAACTGTAACCCTCAAATTCATTTCATTTATCTTTGTCAGTGGGAGAAAATCGTGACAATAATTGGGCAAAAACAAAAAACATGACCCAAATCTAACTCCCAAAAAAGAGCATAATTACATAGAAGTTCTTTTTGTGGGATTTTTATAATCCTCTTTTTATGCAGGTTCAGGATACAGAAGCCATCCGAAGATCCAAATCTAACTCCCAAAAAGGAGCATGATTGCAAAACTCAATTATTGATATTTTTTAAACTTCATTCCTCAATAATCCAGATTCTGATTTTGTTGCTATATGACGACTGTCTTATTTTGACCCCTTTTTTTTCGAGTTTGATCTTATGAAATGGGTTTCTAGAATCTTTGATTTTTGAAGTGGGGATTCTGACTTTTGATCAATACTGGTTTCGGGCACTTGAATTTATGCTCAAAATCGCATAAATATCAGAGATTTTAGGGTGGGTTTGTAGAAAATGAAGATCTGGAGAGCTGATCGAATTCATAAGTACCAAAGGATTCTTCTATCACACTGCTAAAGCTTATCAAAGTTTTGATAGTTTTTGTGGTGGGGGTAGTTATAGGAATATCTTCCTGTTTACACATTGATTGGTATTTCACAATTCAAACAGAGCAATTTAGTTTTAAAAATCTTGATGTAGTTACTGCACAACGATGGTGAATTGAGATAAAGAGGATTGTTTGAGCATAAAGAGTTTCATCAGGCCGCGGAATTTGAACCATAGTATGACCGATGACAAGTTGTTTTGGAGGGCTTTATTGGTGCCCCCAGAAGGATAGGGAGTTGATTTGATTTAATGTCTCTCTGTTGTAAAAGGGGTCGAAACGGAGGAGAGAACCTGCTTAATATTAAGCGAATAATCATTTGGAATGATCGAGGATGATTTCTACTTTGCTCTAGCATAACGCAATATGTCCTCTTCTTGCTGTTGCTAGTGCTAATAATAGCTTTTCAATCTACTGCACTAGTGCTACTGTCTATCTACACTTGTAATGTCTTTTATCATATGCTAATGTCTACACTTGATACCCATGATTTGTGTCAAAATCCAGCACTCTCGATTACATATCAAGCATAATTTACAAACTATGCTTATCATACATGTCAAACAAAACTTCAATTAGTAGCCAAAAAATATAAAGGTACACTGAACATAATTTATGCCAAATTTAGAATCGATTACATACATATGGAGTTTGACAGCTACAATATAAGCCCTTTACTCGATTACATAGATGTAACAAATTCACGTACATTTTTCCTTTCCTTTCCCGCTCTCCTTCGTAGCTCCTTTTCCCTTGCGGAACGTTATATTGACAGATATTTCAACGCCTTGTTCTGTTATTTGAGCAAATTTCTTTGACGTACATGACAAATTTTCAATCGGATCTTTAGGGTTCGATTTACCCAGACAAACACATCTCGATTTTCCACTAGACCCACCTTCAAATTGCAAAGTTTTTTCTTCCGATGACAAATCATCATTCCACTTGAAATGTCCACAATATCTATGACCCAGGGAAGTATCCAACAATTATGATAGCATTCTTCATCCAGCACGGTGTCATCCCAGATATGAAGAAGCTACGTAGTCGAAATTTTCAATCTTACCATCTTTGTGTGGAAGTGGATTTAAATTTCATTTAGTACAAACCGAATCACAATGGGGAAGATTAATTTTCGAAATGGATTCTGGGTTATGGTTTGGGGCATGTTATTGGTTTTTTCTCAATTCTTATCACGATTTTCTCTTACAGACTTGAAGAGAAATGAAATGAATTTGGGGGTTAGGGTTGGGGATTTGGAAATGAAAACTGAAATGAAATGGATTTAGAAATGATAAGGCGGTGATTGGATATGTTTGGAAATGATAAGGCATGTTTGCTGACATGGAAGGTCCGCTTAAGAATTTACTGGTCCACGTAGATTTTCCGTTATCCACGTGTACAAATGCATTAACGGAATTCATTCGGTGAGTAACTAAGTGCAAAGTTCAATGACTAATAGGACAATTGATGAAGTACGGTGAGTAAACCGTGATATGATTCAAAGTTTAGTGGCAAATGAAACATTTAACTCTATTGGACACTAACATAACTAACTCGGATATTGTGGAGTATGAGTCCAACTGGTCATATGGCAAGTTCTGTTTTTTGTTTTTGGAATATTTGACTCGCAACGGAATGACCACCACACTCCTCAACGATCTATTCAACATGCTAAATCACGTACTAATTTCTGTACATTTTCAAATTTTTATCAGTGTGTGATATGAACTAGACACATGAAAGTGCACTTCTTATATTGACCTTGAAGGCCTGCTATTGCAGATGAATGCAGAACACTGGTTATTGCCCTGGATATATGAAACCACTTGTGCTGTCCTGGGTTTTGGCTATAATTCTCTTGTGGGGTTGGTCACCGACTAGACACTAAGTGGATGGACTAAGTGATAAATTAATGGGCAGGGCCTAGTGGCTTGGGTACTTAAAACGAAATGCAGGCTCTTTGCAAGTTGCTCAGGCAGTTGGTTACTTTATTGTCTATAAATGGTAGTCTTTTGTATAACAATGAATGTGCATTTACTTCATCACTTTTGAGAGAAGGCTGAACTAACTCTTTTCTTTTCTTTACTAGATCGAAGATGAGAATCAAACTATTGGAAATAACACTTGGAGGCTATCAAGTGGATTCTCAGACACCTAAAGTGGTCTAAAGAGAATGTACTGATATGTGGTGTCGTCACATCGCAAAAGGATCAGCTGGAAGGGTATGTGGATGCATATCTGATGGAGATTTTGATAGGAGAAGGTCTACTATTGTTATGTCTTCACTTGTGATGGGAATACTTTAGAACTGGAAATCAACTCTAGGAGCAATTGTGGCCTTATCAATCGCCAAGTTTGAGTATGTAGCAGCCATTGAAGCTATAAAGGAAGCCATGAGTTGAAAACCCGAGAGAAATTGCTGGAAAAGGAACAAGTTGTGGTATTATGTTATAATCAGAGCGCACTTCATCTCGCATATCTGATCAAGAAACTACTCATATAGTATTCCAGTACCATTTTTAGTCCCACAGCACATAGACAACGTAACGCAGCTGTGGAAGCCAAACAAAACCTTCAGAATGATCGTCAAGTTTTTTGCAATGGCAACATAATAAACTTTTTAGACATGATTTAAGTTTTCATTCAATAGTTGTTGATATAATAATGGAATAAAAAAGATCTAGTAGTGAAATAATACTACAGATAAGATCCAAGCATACTTAAGCATTAACTGGAACTACAAAATATCTTGTGATTTCATTATTGAACTTTCACTTCAAATAATCATCTATTTGCCGTTCCCATTAGATGGAAAAATCACCGAGTCAGAAGAAACGAACCTTTTCGTCTTATTCTGCCCAAGTGTTGCTAGAAAGCAATTCTATTTTGATCTTCTTGAGCCTTACTAGAACAACTTTCATATTCATCCTCTCCTCGGGCAAATCAGCCGTGCATTCTAGTGCTAGTTCCATGATTGATCTGAAACAGTTTTCTTTATCCTGAGTATTTTCTTCTACTCCTTTCACTAGATCCAAATCCATTATCTGCATTATTGTATCGGAGAATGCTTCAAACACCCATCTCCTGAGGCTTAACTCTCCGAAAAATATATCATCTGTTGGCTTCTTTTTGGTAAATGTTTCCATCAGCATAATTCCATAGCTATAAACATCCGCCATAGTCGATATTAATCCGGTTGATCCATATTCTATAAAATTGGTGTACGAGAATAAGTTAGCAAGTGAAATGTTCAATGAAAATTAAGTAAATGCTAAATAGAACTCAACATAGATTTACCCAAGATTGAGAAAGTACAAGTTGTATCATGTGTTTGTCATGATTTTATTCATCATTCATAGAACAAAAGAAATAAATGTAAAGCAAGAATGATAGCATGACAATTTATGTAAAATTATACATTTAACTCTAAATATAAGTAGTTGGCAAAACCTGTTACCTGGTGCCATATATCCAATGGTGCCCAAAGTCTTGGTTTGTGAAACCCTCTGATCTTCCGTAAAGAGCTTGGAAATACCAAAGTCTCCTACATGGGCAACCATATCTTCATCAAGAAGTACGTTGCTTGGCTTCAAATCGCAGTGGACAATTTGGGACGGACACCCATGATGTAGATATTCCAAAGCAGATGCCACATCTATCATTATTTCCAATCTTTGAGCCATATATAGGCAATAGTCACAAGAGTACAACCAATAGTTAAGGTTTCCTTTAGGCATGTATTCCAAAACCAAGGCTTTAAAGTCATGGTTAGAGCAACTACTAATTACCTTGACAAGATTCCTGTGGCGAATGTTGCGCAATATTTGGCACTCGGAATCAAAGCTCTTGTTTGCACCTTCTATATCTAAATTGAAAACCTTAATAGCAGAAGTCATTCCATTGGAAAATGTTCCCTTGAATACTGAACCAATACTGCCTCTGCCAATCAGATTCTCTTCATCAAAGTTATTGGTAGAATGAAGTACCTCATTATAGGTAATCCTCTTCAAGGTAATGGGGGAAATAGACTGATCTGGAAGAGCTGTATTTCTATTATGGCGTTTTACCAGCCAAACCATAATAATTACTAGACTTGCTACCAATGCACTAGATGGTAAAATGTACTTCAGAACTCTAGTTTTGCTTGATGATTTTGATGTATTACCTTTGCACGGCATGACCTTGAATTGGGATTCTCCACATAATTCTTTATTGCTTTTGAAAGAATCTGCGGTTAAATTCTTAAAAGGCCCCCCATTTGGAATTTCACCACTAAGTTCATTGAACGATACATTAAGATACACAAGATTTTTAAGTGTCTCCAATGACTTTGGGATTACACCAGATAGATTGTTTTGGGATATATCCAAGTATTTCAATGCAATCAAATTAGCAAATGAGTCTGGTATATGACCGTGTAACCTATTGTTTGATAATATTAGAGTTTCCAAACTGTGAAGTAATCCAAAAGTACTCGGAATTTCACCTGACAATTGATTTCCTGATAAACGCAAGTCTAGCATGCTGTTTATACTTCCGATTTCTGGAGGCACAGAACCAATGAACATATTATACGACAACTCAACAATTCTGAGGTACTTGTTAGTCCATAACCCTGATTGTATAGTTGAAGTCAGTTTGTTGTAACCTAAATAAATTTCTCGTAATAAAGTAAGCTTTCCAAAGCAACTCGGCAGCTGTTCAGAGAGCTTATTTTCTCTCAAATTTAGATGGTACAGATTTTCCATATTGCAAAAGTTGACAGGTATTGGCCCCATTAGTTCATTTCTTCCAATTGAGAGGCTTTGTACTCTTGTTAGTTGCCCCAATGCATCAGGAACTGTTCCTGTTAAGTCATTGCCTATCAATTCCAACAGGATCAAGTTGCTGAAATTACCAATTTCATTTGGAATCAGGCCTTTGAGACGGCAATTATTGGCAACGAACAGTTCAAGCGATGCCGACAAATTACCTAAGCCAAAAGATTTTGGAAGTATTCCAGTAAAAGAATTGTTTGAAAAAATTATCCTCTTCAAATGCCTGCAGTTACTCAAAGAAGCAAGAAAACCCAGTTCCAGCATTGACGGATCATTTGTCAACAGATTATCTTGAAAGTTTAGAAATTGGAGATCTTGTAAATTCCCAAGACCCATGGGCACCGGTCCACTCAACGAGTTGTCACCGAGATCCAAAAAGGTCAATTTAGAATTATTTAAAATAGAGCTTGGAATTTTTCCACTTAATCGATTATTATTAAGAAAGAGAATTTGAAGATTGGGGAGTCCAATGGTTAGTGATGATGGAAGATTGCCGGAGAGATCATTGTACGATATCCCAAGGATTTCTAACTTGGAGAGGTTGAAGATGGAAAGAAGTATTTCGCCATCGAGCCTGTTAAAGGAAAATTGCAAACTTTTTAAAGTGGATAGATATCCCACTTCTGGAGGAATGTGTCCATGAAGTTTGTTTTCACCAATATTCATGTCCTCTATATTTGACATATTACCAATTGAATTTGGGATAGTACCTGCGATGTGGTGTTCGTTAATACATTCAAATGATAAAAATTTAAGCATAATCAGAATTATCGAGGCAACAGGCCAAATTTTTGAATAATAAAATAACTGTTAGTGAGCGGTAAATATGTACCTGTCAAATTATTGTAACTCAAATCTATATATTGAAGTGCTGATTAGTTTCCAATTCCTTTAGGAATGCTTCCTGTCACGCCATTTTATAATATTAAATTTAAAAATTGTTCAAATAATAATGTTTTGAAATAACAAAATTGTTTCATCATAGTGCAGATTGAAGAGAAGTTGATAAAGTAAGATTTTTAAGGAAAAAAAAAAGATACTAAGAGGGTTGACATGTACCTGTGAAGCCATTATAACTCATATCTAACCACCGAAGTGATGATAAGATTCCAATTTCTTCTGGAATACTTCCTATGAATCCATTGTTGGAAATATTAAGTAGCTTTAGTGCACGACAATTCAATAGACTTAAAGACACCTCTCCCTGAAACTTGTTTTCAGACAGTGCTAGTCTTTCAAGATTTGAAGGTCGTTTGCATGGCTCTTCGGGAAAGTTTCCAGAAATTTTGTTTTGCCGGATCGAAATTGTCAATAAAGAAGAGATGTTGAAGATACTTGAAGGTAAATCTCCTACAAAACATGTCATTGTAAATACATAATTTCAAGTCAATGAAACTTTGTTAAACTTGTCATATACACTACTCCATATTTGTGGATGAAAAAATTTGCAGGAAAAAAAGTGTCAAGGGATGTATTCAAAACGTGAACATACCTATCAAATTATTCGATCCAAGTTGAAGAATTTGAAGTTGTGACAAGTTCCCAAGCTCCATTGGAATGCTTCCACTGAATTTATTCCTCGTCAGAGAAAGTAGTTTAAGATTTGCACATGTTCCCAAGCTTGGAGGAATATTGCCACTTATTTGATTCGATGAAATGCCTAGCCTTTCCAACATGGGAAGATTATTGCAAATATCCACGGGAAGATTCCCAGAGAGATTATTGTTTTCAAAACTAATTTCGACCAAAGAAGTGATGTTGAATATTGTCTTTGGGATCTCTCCGGTGAGATTATTCCCAACTAGATTTATTGTTTCAAGATTTTGAAGAAATCCAAAACTTTTTGGAATTGAACCATTCAGCTTGTTGTATTGCATATCTATTTCCTTCAGTCGGCTCAAATTACACATTTCATTGGGGATAAACCCGTGGAAGGTGTTATTTGCAACGACAAAGGATCTCAAAAAAGAGAGATTGCCAACTTCTTTAGCAATAGTACCTCCGAGACTCATATTTGCAAGATTCAAGATTGTAACCCGTTGGTGCCTCCGCCCACACGTAATTCCAATCCAATTGCAAACAGATGCTCTACGTGACCAGTTGTTGGCCAAGATATTATTTGAATCAAAAATTTGAGACTTGAATGCTAGAAGAGCAAACTCATCTGTAGACATATTGAGAGATGCAACGACATGTATATAATGAAAGTAAACCATCGCCATTAAAACGACAATCATATTCTTTCTCATGGCTGCTTTGATCTAAATACAGCCTTGGGAGGGAGCACGATCCTTCACATATAAATTTATAAAATGGATGTTTCCAAAAGGTCAATTATAATGACTTGACTTAGCAAACACATTAATCATTTGGGTATTTACTTTTATGTAGTGGTTGATGTTGTGGGGCTTGGAGTTGTGGAAATTGTTGTTTTTTAGCTTTGCTTTGTCCGTCTATTTTGACTTCCAAGCGTCCCTACGTTTTCTTCTTTCATCTAATCAAAACTTTACTTCGATAATGCATTGCTTGCTCTCATGCGCATACGAGGACTAAACCCAGTTGAACAACGAAAACTAGGCATGTAATTGTATGTACATGTGAAGGCATTATTACTCAAATCTAAGTGTCGAAGTGCTGATAACAACCCAATTCCATTTGCAATAGTTCCTGTAAATCAAATATATTTGGGGATACATAAAATTACAAGTACATTACAAGATTCCATTTATGTTTGTTTCCAAGCAATTAATTTTACAGTAAAGAAGAGATATCGAATAAGGTTGGAGGAAAATCTCCTATAAGCATGCATTATAATTACATAATTTCACACAGACGCACACATTATATATCCTCCACATCTCCTGAGCTAAAATTTAACCAAATGAATGAGAGAAAAAGCAGTGAATGGCGTGGATCGAGCCAGTCTGGTTTGAGAAAGCAATGAAAATTGTTATTGCTAATAAGCAACTATCTAAGAGGAGAGAGTTCGCTGATTTCCTTAAAATAGTACCTCCTAGACCCATATTTGAAAGATTTAAGCCTATCACTCTCTGGTACCTCTTGTCGCAACTAATACCAATCCAATTACAATAAGAGACTCCTTCTGACCAGTTACTGGTCAAGATTTTGTTTGGATCATGATTTATTTGAGATTTGAATGATAGAAGAGCAGACTCGGCCATAAAGTTATTGAGAGATGCAACCCTCCATGTAACCACGTAGAGCATTAACGATAACTGGAAAACGATATTCCTTGCCATAGTCCATCGAATATGCATAAAGGAAAGGGTGTATATTTATAAATATGAAAGGGAGGTTTCACCTTGCACAAGATGATGCTTGATATATGCTTGTTTCAGAAATTATGTTTTTGAAAATTGTTTGTAACGTAGGGAAATTTCTTTCTTTATAAAATAAAACGAAATAGTAGCCAATTTGGCGACTTCTTCAGCTCTGTCCATTGATTATCAAAATCAATACATATCTAGCTTAACATTTTTCTTAGCATTAAACTCCTTGACCTTTATTTTTTGTCGCAAATGATCTATACACATACACGTACACACATAGAAACATGTATATTTTCAACAAAAATAATGAGAGAAAATTTGAAAGATTTAAGCTTATCACTCTTTGGTGCCTCCTGCCGCAAGAAATACCAAAGTAATTACAATATCCGACTCCTTGTGACCAGATCACCGTCAAGATTTTGTTTGGATCGTGAGTTATTTGAAATACTTTATACATATTGTGAAAGTAATATTTGATCATCTATTTATCCTTTTGATTTAAATATGAGAAAAATACAAGCTCCTAAAGATAAATTATATTGTTATACGTGCACGTAAATAATGAAATTTATACTTGAACGTGAGTATTAAAATTACAACTAAATGCATAAATGAAAATAAATGACATATATGATACATGAATTAACGTGAATATTAATTAATTTAGAATTAATACCAATGAATATATATAGTCATGTCAACGAGTTGAGCCACGAGTCGAAACTCAAAACTTGAGTAAAAAAGGTTCGAGTTTTTTTTGTTGAGGCTTGACCCAAGCTTTTGGGTCGAGCCTTAGCGGGTCGAGTCGGCTCTATTCTTTTTTTTTTTTTCTCCTTGTAAAGCTGCCTATAACGTGCAGGTTTGTTTCATTTTTTTTTTTCCTTCCTACTAGCTATAATTGTTGTTTTCAATTTTTTTTTTTTTTAAACATGCTCGAGCCTTTGCCCCAAATTTGGGCTTGGCCCAAGCCTTGAGCCAGCTCGGCTTAGGCTTTTCCGAGCAGAGCCACAGTCGGCCCAAGTCGGTGAGCCATTTTATCATCCCTAAATATATACATGACAATGAATGCTAAATTATTTATTTTAAATTTATATAATCTAATTTTCAATTAAGTGAAACTCGATATTAATTAGCATATATGGACATGAATAATGAATTGAATGTGAGCGTGAAATTTTATTAATATTAATTAAATAAATGTAAATATTAATTAATTGAGAATTAATAATATGGACTGAACGTGAACGTGAAATTCCAATTAATAATAACTAAATGAATGTGAATTTTAATTAATTGAGAATTAATTATATTATTTTGTAAATTAAATAAATGTTGAAAAATGAAAAGTAAAATATTATTGAAATAATTAAATTATAGTAGGGGTATAATCGTTCAAAAAAAAAATATTCTCACTTATAGATGGTGATGATCTAACAAATGACTTCATCTCGTGGGCGGGCTCCAATTGTTGGCAATTTTGACTTTGTTCTCGAAAATTGTTGGTAACGTAGGGAAGGCTTTATTTTCTTTAGAACATAAAACAGGAATAATCATTTTGAGATTACTTAAGCTTTGTCCATTGACTATCAAAAGCTATATCCTTTTTCCAGTTCTAGCTTGATATTTTTTTCATAGCAAATAATCTATAAACATACGTAGAAGGGGAGGGTTGCGACAAGAAGTTGGAAAATTATGAAAACTTGCGATTGAGTTAAAAGATCCAAGGTTTTTTTTTTTTTTTTTTTTCCTTCTTTTAAATTAAAAAACTTTTGCTCTACAAAAAAATTCTAATAGCTCAATGTCAAGAAAAAATGTCAAAAGTACAGAAAATAGCATAAATTTTAAGATGGGGACAACAAATAAAATACTCTTTTAAGTATTACTACAATATATAAAAAGTGTGAACAAGTGAGAAACATTTGATTTTTCAATTTGTCTTTATATTTTTCTT
>CAIGRN010010926.1:0-13598 GCA_903798345.1 Fraxinus anomala | reverse complement strand
TCCAATGCCCATGATTCTTCCTTTGACATTATCTCCAAATGTGACATGACCCCCATTTTTCCTTTCGAAGTTTGACAATAATGTTTTGTCTCCGGTCATGTGTTTTGAGCAATTAAAATTTTTGATCTTAGTACTAATGGGTCGAGGCCTAACCACTTGCCAAAATCACTGAAGCCAACACTTCCAATTTTTTGTGGAAAAATATCATTCGTAGATTTGGAATCCCTCATTCAATTGTCTCAGACAATGGTAGGCAATTTGACAATAAGAAAGTCAGAAATTTATGCAAAGAACTAGGCATTAAGAAATATTTTTCCTCCCCACATCATACACAAACAAATGGACAGGTTGATACTGTCAACAAAACAATCAAGTACACATTGAAAAAGAAGTTAGAAGTCTCTAAAGGGATAAGCGTCGATGAACTACCTCAAGTCCTTTGGGCCATTAGGACTACAAACAGAACTGCTACCGGAGATACTCATTTTTCTATGGCCTATGGAACCAAGGATATGAGCCCAGTGGAAGTGGGTCTACCATCTTCTCATCGAATTCATTTCAATGAAATGTCTGATGACGAGATACAAAGATTTGATCTTGACCTCCTTAAAGAAAGGAGGGATGACTCTCAAGCAAAATTGGTCATTTATCAACGAAAAATGAAAAGATATTACAATGCAAAAGTAAAAAAGAGATTGTTTCATTTGAATGAGATGGTGCTTCGGAGGGTAGTTTTGTCTTCTAAAGAACATGGATTTAGAACCCTCGGGCCCAATTGGGAGGGCCCCTATCGTATCAAGGAAAATGTTCGGCCAGGAACCTACAAAATTGAAAGTATGGATGGAAAAGCACAGACTCATCCCTGGAATGTAGAACATCTACGAAAATACTGTCAGTAATGGTGTAAATATCTTGTATGTACAGTTTATGATTCAATAAAAGTAACTTTTATAAAAAATGTTCATATATTAAATATACATCCCAAGAGGCAACGGCCCTGGGAGAAGCCTCTACATAGGTGAACCATCCTTATACAGAGAAGCATGAACACCTCAATGAAAAATCGGATCCTAAAAGGACCACATACTCACAAAGTGTGACACATGTCTTTAGTAACAAAAGTTGCTAAAAAAGTCTCAGTATGGGTGAACTACTCAACCCTGTGCTTAGAACAATAAAGAAAAGTGAGTATATACTTGTACAAAATGTAAACAAAGTTTTAAAATAAAAGACGTATATTGAAGTTCGATGTACTTAAGTTTTGAAACTTACTAAGGTACACAACCTCCTAACACTTAGACAAAATTGCAAGTTTGGTTCTAATTGATGAAGTTCATGGTGCATGAATTTGTTATTATAAGTGGTTGAAAAACTTCAGTTTGATTCTATTGTTTTTTAATATGAATAAGTTCGATGTTATCATAAATCTGATGTTATCTTTAGTCTGATGTTACTTGTTGCTTTAAGTTTAAACATCATCAATGAAGTATAACAGGTTCGAAATCATAGTAACGAACAAGTCAGTACATAATTAGCAAAAGTAACAAAAAGCAGAAGTAAGAAACACAAGGAAATTTAGGAAATGACTTCATTAATAATAGTATTTACATTTGGTGGGCCGAAGCTATTTACATAAAAAAAATAATAAAGTAAAACAAAGTAAAAATTAAGCTCTAAGCAAGTGGGGAGGAGGAGCCACAAAGGGAACTATAGCATTGAGAGCCACTTCTTCAGCTGCATATTCAAACGCATCATCTTCAATTTCAATTACTTGAGGTTCTGGCTCCTCCCCATCTTCAAGGAACTCTGCTCTTAACTCAGAGGTGTCAATACTTTGAATGCTCACCTATAGCCACTCCACCATGTCAATGTAAGCATACCTCATCTAGTACTTAGCAAAGCTCTTATATACCTTTATCAAATGGAAGTTGGCGAGAAAACGCCTCTCCGCATCACTACCAACAGTTTGAGCTTTCTTTCTGGCTGTCTCCACCTATTCAGTTAGACTAGCAATCTTGGAGTTCAACTCCTAAACCTACATTTTTAGAGCAACATTCTCCTTGTTAGCCTTCTCTAAAACTTCAGCCACCAGACGCTAATGGGCGTCAGATGTCTCAACTCACTTCGTAAGTGAGGCCACCTCACTATGAGATAGGTAGACCTCCTTCTTCAGCTTTTCAATTTATTCTAAGGTATAAACGAGCTTCACATACTCCTCTGCCTACTTCTTCTTCAGAGCCTCCACCTCAGCTTTGGCCATGCTGGCAGCCTCCTTAGCCTGGGAGGCTTTATTCATAAACTCTTTATTTTTTTGTTGAAGGTTTTCAAAAAGGGCTTCAGCCTCTATGGCCACACCAAAGGCCCTTCCCACTTGGCTCACCATCGTGGAGAAGACTTCCACGATGTCACTGGTCTCTACAAAATCTTGCTACCTCTCCGTCTAGTACTTATGAAAAGTAGTTGTAGCAGTTTGAACCTCTAGAGGAAGTAACGAAAGGCTTTCAGGAGCCAGCTACTCACTCATAGTCCTGAAGGCGAGGCTTTTTCTTGATGGAACCTCGAAAACTGTTAAGTCACTGGTGGACTTGGCCCTCTTGGCAGGTTCCTACCTCTGGGGCTCCACGGTATAGGCCCTCTTTTACTCTCCCAAAGGCCAATCTCGTACTCTGAAGCCAGTGAGTGTCAGTTTTTTTTTCTTTTGCTTTCTTCGGCTAATTCGATCTGATTCTTAACATTTTCTTGTTGTTTTACGGAGTTGGTTGAAAACTTCAAACTAACAGAGAGTGACTGGAAAACTCTCCCCGACATCTATCGGTGATCCTCCTCATCATGAGACTTCGAGAGTTTGACAATTTTGAGGATGTTTTTTGAAGAATTATGTCTGATGGCCAAAAGAAGTATAGTATCATCCTTTTTACACTTAGCTTCTAGTTTACTTAGCATTTTTCCATTTGTTCATGTCTGACCCTATTTTTTTCCTCTATAGAAAATTTTGAGAAGAGAAGACACCCTACTCCTGATATGGCCACTATACTAGCTGCCACATCTACCTCTACCTCCAACAAAAAAGGGTTGAAGTCCTCATTTGTGGCGACCAAATAGATGAGGGACAAGGCTGAGAAGGTCTTCCATGAGGCAAGTAGTCAAGAGGAAAGGCAACCTCCCCAAGTGGATAAGGGAAATAATGTAGTAGTGGATGAGCCCAAGAAGAGAAGAGGTTCTCTACTATCGGGGTGGGTGACTCCAACGACGTTTCCCTACCTCGTTCGAGTGTCCTACCTGGGGAGAAGCTGATGGCAGGGTCAATAGTTGTATTCAACTTAGCGGTAAATTGTAATGAATAACAAACTAGTAGGCCTCTTAGCAATTAAATGCAACAATTCATGAAATAAATGCAGAAGGACATTCAATATGCAAATTAAGAATTAAACAACAAAAAAAACTATTTAGATCTCACAATATGTGGTTCCGAGACTTCAATTTTCTTCGACCAAGTGTAAAAATTTAGTTACAATTCATGTTTCTAAGAGTAAAATGATGAAGAATGNAATAACAAACTAGTAGGCCTCTTAGCAATTAAATGCAACAATTCATGAAATAAATGCAGAAGGACATTCAATATGCAAATTAAGAATTAAACAACAAAAAAAACTATTTAGATCTCACAATATGTGGTTCCGAGACTTCAATTTTCTTCGATCAAGTGTAAAAATTTAGTTACAATTCATGATTCTAAGAGCAAAATGATGAAGAATGAAGATGGGAGGCGTTTTGTACGTTCTTCTCCCATTCTAGGGTTTTAAAATATGTATTTATAATTGTTTCCATAGGTAATTGACTTAAATTCGGAAACCAGAATTTTCGTGCCGAGAATGAACTATGCAATCGCATAGTAGAAAGTCATACGATCGCATAGAAAATTGAAACTGGACTCTGAAATTTGCTGAAACACCTCTCGCGACTGCATGGAATTTAAGCTATGCGATCGTATAGCTTTAGATAACTTCCACCTGACAACTTTCAGTATTTTGGTCATATCTTTCTCTTCCGTTATCTAATTGAAGTGATTCAAGATGTGTTGGAAAGCTAATTCAAAGGACTAAAAAATATCCACATATAAAATTTCTCTAGTTCGAACGTTTCTTATGCCAAAAATGGGTCTCAAATTGAGACAGAAAATCCGAAATATAACTTTTTCTGCTGGGAATTGATATGTGATAGTACTTTGACTATATTTCATCCATTTAGCTTCTTTCCTCATCCAATTGATGCATAACACTCTCAAATCTTCATCGTGAGGTTAGACATAAATTTTGAGTATTTGTACTTCAGTCCCCGTTCCATTTTTGTCCTTTTTGGTTGTTTCTTCTAAATTCCACTATATTCATCCAATTGCAACCTAAATCAAAATATAAGAATACTGAGTACACTTAGGCATCAATTAATCACAAAATCATAGAATAAATTGATAAAAAATATAGTATTTTACATTCCCATCAAATTCTCTCACATTTAGCTTTTGCTCGTCTCCGGACATAACTCAAACTTTACTTTCCTCAAAAACACCAAGATTGTAACACCATAAACATAGAACAACAAAAATCTTTAAAACACATAACATATCATGAACAAACATTCTCACACGACTTATAATCAATTAGCGAGCATTTTAGATGGAGTAAACCAAACACGTAGACCCTCACGGAAATAAGCACTCGAATCTTATATGTTTGAAGGGTATGTGTTTCGCTCAAGTTCATTCCAATAGAGACGATCTACCATATACTTGCATAACTTCTCATTCTCCACCAATTAGACCACATGCATAACACAAATCATAAAGACTTTTCGAAGGTTGTAGCAGGACTTAGGGTCAAAGTGGGAAATATTTGGGAATGTGACTAAAAAGTCATCGAAACTAGTGGAGCAAAGATATATAAACTCAGCTCAAACATATATATAATATATGTAAAACCAACCACTCCACTCAACGGTTTCTTTAATCTATCCCACACAATCCAAACCATTTCTCGAAACATAGGAGGAATTATGAACATAAATATTTTGTAACATTAAGACCAATCTCCTCCATCACTTTTTTTTTTTCCTCTTTTTCTTCTATCACCTTTTTTTTTTAATTCAAAACATTACACCAACAATGGAACTTGTGAATTGATATTGAAAGCATACCATAAATTTTGACGTACCTACAATTATTTCTTACGCACCCATACACATCATAATGATGAACAATACTCCACTAACTTTATAGCTTGGCTAAAGACGTTGTTTTTCCAGGTTAAAGCTTGTAACGTGGGTTTACAAAAACGAAAAGGCAATCAATTGTAATAACGTAAAATTCTCTACTTGTCATTAACCTAAGTGTAGGACCAAATTGTTTGATAACCATAGTTTAAGGACTAATTTATATAGAGACTGCGGTTCAGGGACAAATTTACACATCAACTATATATATATATATATATATATATATACACCCCCACAAACAGACACGAATATTCTTTTTCAGAAAAACACAATTCTCCTACGTGCTAATACAATTATCAGATTCAAGGTAAGTAAAATATACGTATTTCATTGTTTAAAATTACAAAAGTCAATATTACGATATTGTTATGAAATCATGGAGTCTAGTAGCACTACGCACAAAATTAGAATCACGAAGTTCGATTCTTATAATTTCGTGTCTCATCAAGTATGTTCACGAATCTCATGGATTTCTATTTTTCATTTTACGTTATTTCACTTATTGAGATTATCATCTCACATGAAATACGAAATTTATTTTTATAGGTAATAATTAATCAGTGATTCGAGACGGATGAAGATTGGGCGAGCACACAACAGTGGTTAATGATTTAAATAATGTTATGAATTTAAGGATGTGATTGGATTTTATGATGTTTTTGATAATCACGTCATTTTAGTTTTGAAAGTTTTAAGTTTTAAACATTTTGTTCTTGATTTTCTCTTCATTTTATGAAAATTTTTATATTTTCAATAAAGTGTTTTAAGTTCAAGAATCCATTCGATTCAAATGGTATCAAAGCCAGGTTTAAGTTTCCCAAAAACAAAATCAGAACTATTCATTGTGAACAGTGACCACACTGTTCACAGATTTTGTTAAAAAAAATCTGAATTGTTCATTGTGAACAGTGATTACGCGGTCACTATTCACATTTGAATAGTGACCGCGTATCACTGTTCACGAATTTTACAAAAAAAACATTGTTCACAATATTCATCGTGAACTGAGAGGCACAAATATTTTTAAATTTTTTTTTGAGGAATGTTAAGGTTGTGAACAGTGACCACGTAGTCACTGTTCACTGAACAACACTGTTCACAGTGAATTATGTATAAATTGATTGGAGAATGGCTATTTTATTGAATTATGCATCATAACGAATAGGTACTTAATTATAGAAAGTTCCCTCCTATAATGGAAAGTGCAAGTTTGTGAGGACTAAAGAAATTTCTAGTTTTAAGGAATTAGAAACCTACACTTTGAGGATCCACATTTAAGAAAGATCATATTTCGGGAACTTTATTTAGACACTATAAATCTGGCTTAGTGTATATCGATTTACGTAAGAAAGTTAATTAATATAAATTTACTTTCTTAGATGGTTAATGGACGGCCACAATTGGCTAGGGACCAGGCCCTAAGATTGCATAAGACGTATGTGAGTAACCCCAACCACAATCTGTTGGAACATTTAGATGGCATAGAAAGGATCGTCAGAGGAGCCGAAAATAATGGACATGAGTTTCATAGGGGTAAGATCGTTTATCATCTATATAGAACACTTAGTCCTTATTGGAGATGGTTTGTTGAGAGGTTTGAGAAAATGTTCGAATGCCAAACTGCCCATGCCATGTTGATTGCATGCTTGAGGGATCGATAGATTATTAATACTCAAGACGCTAGGAATATTGAAAGACCCTTGGGATATGAGCCTGATCATCGTCGTCCACGTAGTCTACCTAGTGTTGGCAATTTCCCTGGTGTACCAGTAGTTGACAGAATGGGTAATATTATTAGAGAAGTGATAGAGAAAGAGGAAGACCCCGAATAAGACCCTGAGGAGATCCTGAGTACCCTCAAATTTTGGGAAGAATCCTGGGTACAACCCTGAGGAGAATCCAGAGGCAGGCCAAGATGAGGGAGCTGGGTGAAATTTTTAGATGATATAAATTATATATGATTTTCATGTTATGATTAAATTTTATTTAAATAAGTAGATGTAATGGATACCACGAAGTCCATTTGATTGATGCAAGTTGTTGAGATTGAATGAAATAAAATTTGCTATTTTCTTATTCTTGATCTTGCAGTTAAGTGATTTTACGTTTGTATTTTATTAAGGTTATTACAACTCGCTCCAGAATCACGAACAATAGGAACGGTCAACCCTAGACCAGAGCAACTGAAACGAACAATCACAACAATCACAACCAGAATGATCAATTCATGCAGTTTCTTGAAGTAATACACAACATAGCGCCTCCTCCTCCCCCCTCCCCACCGCACCACCTGCAAAAATGAATGTAGCTACAATAGGGGAACAATCTCGTAAGCTACAACCCCCAAATTTTGAGGGAGGCACATATCCACTAGCGGCAGAAGAGTGGATAAGCAAGCAAGAATGGTTCTTTGAACTTGTGGAGTGCCCCAAAACTCAGAAGGTAATATGTACAACCTTTATGCTGGAAACTGAAGCAAGACACTGGTGGGAAATGACCAACAGGTCCAGAGCAGCTGGACAAGGCTGGATGTGGAATGAATTCAAGGAATTATTCCTACAAAAATACTTCCCCACCTATATCAGAAACCAGAAGGAAACAGAATTCCTGGTGTTCAGACATGGAAACTTGGTACAACAGATTGTGAAAGGAAGTTTGAGGAACTATCTCGCTACATCCCGCAATTGGTTAATACGGAAGAAAAGAAAGCAAAACGCTTTGAACAAGGTCTACGTGATGATCTCCGACAATCAGTGGTTACCTTTGAATTGGGTACATACCACGAAGTACTGGCAAAAGCACAGTTGGCCAACTTCAAGAAAAGTGCTAACAGTACCAATATACCTCAACAACATGTACTGCCAGAGAAGCGTAAATGGGAGGATCACAAAGATAATGGAAAGCAAAATTTTGAAAAGAAAGGGAATGGAGGGTCAGCTTCGAGCAAATATTCAGAGAATCTAATTTGTGACAAGTGTCAGAAGCGTCACGCTGGGAAATACCTCATAGGAACCAATGTATGCTTTAATTGTGGAGAGACAGGTGACGTAGCAAAGTTTTGTCCTAAGAATTAGAAGCCAAGGCAACCACCACAAGAACAGAAACTTAGGAATCCACCTAAAGGACAAGCCAGGTTCTATGCCCTTACTAAACATGAAGAGGATGCTGGCCGAAATGTTTTGGCATGCAACATTCTCATATCTCGTACTCCCGCGTATGTTTTGATAGATTCTGGTTCCACCGACTCTTTTATATCGATGAAATTTATGAGCACAATAAAGGTAAGTAGTGAAGTTGTCATTACACCATTAGAGGTTATCATCCCTTCAGGGGATGTACTTAACACGAGTCACATAGTAAAGACAGTAGGAGTAGAAATTGATGGTAAGATCTTGGACATGAACTTGTACGTCTTAAACATGCATGAGTTCGACATAATCTTGGGAATGGACTGGCATTCAAAGAACCATGCCCGATTCTATGCTTTGAGAGATAAGTAATTTTTAGATGGCCTGGAGGAGTAGAACTTCGTATTTCAGTTAACAAAATAAAACCCCTACCCAAAGTTATTTCTACTTTAAAAGCCTGAAAACTTTTAAAGTCAGAGGGATGCATAGGGTTCTTGATGTCAACGCTGGCCAAAGAAGATAAAGTGCTGACAATTGGAGACGTCAAAGTAGTACGAGAATTTCTGAAAATCTTTCCTGAGGACTTACTTGGAATGCCTCCAGAACGGGAAGTAGAGTTCACAATTGATTGGACTCCCGGTTCTGTTCCTATTTCTAAAGCTCCCTATAGAATGGTACCAAAGGAATTGTAGGAATTGAAAACACAAATCGAGGAATTATTGGGAAAGGGCTTTATAAGACCTAGTGTGTCGCCTTAGGGGCACCGGTGTTGTTCGTTAAGAAGAAAAACGGATCAATGAGGATGTGTATCGACTACCGAGAATTGAATAGGATCACCATCAAGAATAAGTATCCACTTCTTAGAATTGAGGATATGTTTCATCAATTACGGGGTGTGACAGTAGTCTCAAAGATCGATCTAAGGTCGGGATATCATCAGTTGAGGCTAAAAGCTAGTGATATATCGAAAAAGGCCTTTAGAACTCGGTATGGTCTTTACGAGTTCTTAGTTATGCCTTTTAGCCTGACTAATGCTCCAGGAGTATTCATGGACTTGATGAATCATATGTTTCACGAATAGCTAGATCAATTTGCCATTGTGTCCATCGATGATATACTGATATACTCGAAGACTGAAATGGAGCATGAAAAATATTTGAGAATTGTGTTACAAATTTTGAAGAAGGAGAAATTTTACGCCAAATTTATAAAGTGTGAATTTTCGTTAGAACAAGTTGTTTCTTGGACTCGTGGTCACAGCTCAGGGAATTAAAGTAGAGCGAAGTAAAGTATAAGCGGTGTTAAATTGGTTGAGACCAACCAAGAGAAGTTCGCAGCTTTCTGGGTTTAGCAGGATACTACAGAAGATTTATAGAAGGATTTTCTAAAATATTAGGACCTTTGACTCAGTTGATGCGTAAGGGTGCAAAATTCGAATGGACTGAGAAATGCGAACGTAGTTTCGAAGAATTGAAGAAGAGGCTAGTTAATGCACTAGTGTTGATTGTACTTGAAGGATCAGAAGGTTTCGTAATATACAGTGATGCATCCAAGCAAGGCTTAGGTTGTGTTTTGATGCAACAAGGCAATGTATTCGCCAATGCATCCAGACAATTGGAACCTTATGAATAGAACTACCCCACACGTGACTTAGAACTTGCAGCAGTTGAACACGCTTTAAAATTTTGGAGACATTACCTATATGGGGGTAAATAAAAAATTTATACAAATCATAAAAGCCTCAAATACATTTTCACTCAAAAGGAGTTGAACATGAGGCAGAGGAGGTGGCTTGAATTGGTAAAAGATTATGATTATGAAATCTATTACCATCTGGGCAAGGCAAACGTAGTAGCAGACACTTTGAGTAGGAAAACCATGGGCAATTTGACAATATTAATATCGTAGGAACCTCTATATAAGGAATTTGAGAGATTAAGCCTCGAAGCCTCGAAGTAGTCACAACTCCATCGGAAACTGCAGCTCGAAATTAAGGTTCAATTAAGGAAACTTTCTGTTTTATTTAATTATACCAAAGACCAAAAAGGTAATTAACATATATAATATACATGTATATGCTAACTACCATAATTAAAAGAATCAATTAAGGAAACTTTCCTTTTTATTTAATTATACCAAAGACCAAAAAGGTAATTAACATATATAATATATATGTATATGTTAATTACCATAATTAAAAGGATTAACTAACACATGAACACACAAACACACTTTAACATTTTTTTCCTAAAAAAAACACAATTGTCCTACGTGCTAATACGATTATCAGATTCAAGGTAAGTGAAATATACGTACTTAATTGTTTAAAGCTACAAAAGTCAATATTATGATTATATTATGAAATCATGGAGTTTAGTAGCGCTACATACAAAATTAAAATCACGAATTTCAATTCTTATAATTTCGTGTCTTATCAAGTATGTTCACGAATCTCATGGACTTCTATTTTTCATGTTACGTTATTTCACTTATTGAGATTATCATCTCATATTAACACATGAATTTTTTTATAGGTAATAATTAATTAGTGATTCGAGATGGATGAAGATTGGGCGAGCACAGAACGGTGGTTAATAAAATATTTTAATAATGTTATGGATTTAATGATGTTTTTGATGGTCACATCATTTTAGTTTCGAAAATTTAAAATTTAAATATGTTGTTCTTAATTTTTTTTTCTTTTGAAAACTTTTATGTTTTTAATAAAGTGTTTAAGTTCAAGAATCGATTCGTTTCATCTACTGCCATTGATAACGTGTTGAAATTGAAAGAGGTAGCCTTTTTTTAAAGTTTAATGGAACAAATTGTGGAATTAGCTTAGTGAATAACTAATGATTTGCATGATTTAGTATTTGCAGTTGGAGGTTAATTCTACATTGATTCCCAGGGAAGCCGAACTCGTGGATGTCTATTGCAAAGAGTTGACATCGATCATGGGAGAAGATGATAGTGATTTACACCATTCCGAAGGAGATAAGCCTGAGCATGATGCCAAACCACATCATGCATTCCACCAATGCTCTCCCAGGGCATCTCAACCACCACCGATATCTCATGAGATCAACATAGCAGATTTATTAAGAACGAAAATGGAAAAACTTAGGGGAAGGCTACAAGTAGTCATATCAACCCGACTTGATCGGGAAGGCTACAAATAGTCATATATTTCAAGTTTACATATCATACATGTCTAGGATGTTGATATAATGCATATTCACGTAACGATATGTACGTCATTCCTGTGACAAAAATAGCGACATTGATATCATTCCTAAGTCACAAAACGATATTAATGTCGTTTCAAAACGAAAATTGAACCGATTAACATAACGATATCGAAATCATTCTTGAAATACAAAATGATTCGATTTATTGTTTCAGTATCAAACACACACTATTTCACTGATTTTTCGTAACAACATAGAAGTCGTTATGACTATACATAACGACATTGAAGTCATTCTTCAGACAGGATGTGCGCCCACTATAAGCTAAGGTATGTGCTTTTTGTAATTGCTTACTCTCAGTAGCTATCGGCGCGTGCCATCTCTTCAAGCTTAGGCATGCGCTTAGAGGATTTTTACTTTCTCTTCAATTAAATCCTCCAAATAATTACATCCCAGGTCCTTCCACTTTATAGATGTAGTTTCTTTTCATATCAAATGATAATGATATCGTTGTAGTGTCAAATCCACGAAATAATGTAATGATAATCATATCGTTTCAGTACAAATTTCATGAGTTTGAACTCGTTTCAGTTGAAAATGTAACTAAAATGGCATAGGTATCGTTTCTTTTCATATCAAACGACAATGATATCAATGTCGTTGTAGTTATTATATCAACGATATCAAACAACAATGATATCAAACGGCATAGATGTCGTTTCTTTTCGTATATGTCGTTGTAACTAAAATAGCATAGACGTCGTTTCGTTTCAGTTGAAAACGTAACTAAAACGACATAGATGTCTATGTCATTTTATATGAAAAGAACAATATCAATATCATTGTAGTTATTATTTAAACTGTAACGATTTCGAATTCGCCAAATTTGTACTGAAACGATATAGATGTCGTTATGTTATTTCGTGTGTTTGACACTACAATGATATAATTGTCGTTTTATATGAAAAGAAACAACATTTAACTCATTTTAGTTACGATTTTAACTGAAATGATTTCAAACTCGTCAAATTTATACTGAAACGATGTGGATGTCGTTACATTATTTCATGGGTTTAACACTACAATGATATCATTTTCGTTTGATATGAAAAGAATCGACATTTATTTCATTTTAATTATGTTTTCAACTAAAACGAGTTCAAACTCATTAAATTTGTTCTGAAACGATATGGATGTCGTTATATTATTTGGTCGATTTGACACTACAACGATATCATTGTCGTTTCATATGAAAAGAAATGACGTATATGTCGTTTTAGTTATGATTTTAACTAAAACGAGTATAATGCCATTTTTAATGAAAAGAAATGATATTTATGTCGTTGTAGTTTATAGAGGGCATGATTGAAAGAAAATTTAAAATTCAAAGATTTGCAAGATGAAAGTGGATGGATTTGGGTTGCAATTACTTCGAGGACTAAATTGAAGTAAAAGAAAAGGTCAGCCAGGTGCGCGCTTAAGACTACAGAGTTGGCATGCACCTGGCCAACTAATGAGAGGTACTGAGAGTAACCATCTACAACTGGCGCACGTCTAGGCACTCACCCTAATGGTAAAACGACTTCGATATCGTTTTTTACATTCATAATGACTTAAATGTCGTTATGAAAATCAATGAAGCAGTGTTATTTGATACTGAAACAATATATAAATCATTTTATATTTCAGAAACGATTTTAATATTGTTATGTTAGTTAGTGTAATTTTCGTACTAAAACGACTTCTATATCATTTTGTGTCTCAAGATATAAACATCGTTTGCCTTTAATCTGAAAAAAAAAAACACAAAAACGTTAAATGACTTTAATTCTATTCCAATAGTACAAAAGCGTTTTAATAGAATAATGACTACAAAATCTAACAAATCATTCTGTGCTTCAAATAAGTACAAAATTTGGTGTGTACTGTCGTAGACACCCAAAAGTAATACCTTAATCTCTAAAACTAATGTAGTAGTGGAAGTAAGGGTCGATGTTCACGAAAATATGTTTCG
>CAIGRN010010918.1:0-13807 GCA_903798345.1 Fraxinus anomala | reverse complement strand
AAATCACATTGATGCACAAATTGATACGTCCCATTGTCGCTGGTTTCTAACCGGAATCTATGGCCACCTGGAGATAGGCAAATGCATGGAAGTTTGGAACTTGTTAAGACAACTAAAAAGACACTCTGCAGATGCATGGTTTGTCTTTGGTGACTTCAATGAAATTTTATCAAATGACGAAAAATGGGGAGGTCGCGATAGACCTAGACAGCAACTTGAAAACTTCCAACAGATGTTCGTTGATTGTGAGCTGAGGGATCTTGGTTTCAAACGTCCTAAATACACATGGTATAATGGAAGATATGATTACACCAAAATCTTTGAAAGGCTTGATCGCTTCATCGCGAATGAAGGCCGGTGTCGTCTCTTTGCTCACGCCTTCATCACCCACGGTTCAACCATGTATTCAGATCACCTACCGATATGGATCCAACTTGATGGTGTTACTCAACCACTAAAAGGACCCAAGCCTTTCCATTTTGAATTAATGTAGCTAAGAAACACTGAATGTACCAACATTGTGGTAAATCAGTGGGCCGAATCCTGTCCTCAAAATCTGGAAAACAATAAGCGAAAAATCAAGTGCTGAGCAAACAACTTCAATCCTGGAATCAAGCCTCTTTTGGCAAGGTACACGTGAAATTTCAAGAGGCCCGATCAAAGCTAGTCCGTATCCAAAAATAGAATCCTACAAATATAACTACCAATGATCTTCATAAAGCTGCTGAAGAGGTGCAAACATGGATGGACAGAGAAGAAATCATGTGGAAACAAAGATCTAGGGCAGCATGGCTTGAAGAAGGAGATCAAAACACACGTTACTTCCATGCTAAGGCCTCCCAAAGAAGGAAAAAAAATCAATTGCCAAATTGTTGGATGATTAAGGGTGTTGGCAGGAGGAAGAAACGCGCGACCATTTAATCGTAAACTATTTTTCAGACTTGTTTGCATCTAATGGCTCGAGGAATCAAGCTGATGTTCTAATCAACATGGAAATCAGAGTCACCCCTGATATAAATAATGAGCCGACAAAACCTTTCATAACAGCTGAAATCTCCCAGGCATTGCAGGAAATGTACCCAAATAAAGCTCCAGGACCTGATGGTATGCCTCCGCTTTTTTTTTCAGAAATTTTGGCCTCATATTGACCCTTCTATAACTAATGTTGTCTTGCATACTTTAAATACATGTGATTTTCCTCAAGATGTAAATCATATTTTTCTCACACTTATTCCTAAGATAAATGATCCCCAGAAAGTTAAGGACTACAGGCCAATCAGTCTATGTAATGTCCTTTACAAATTGGTATCCAAGGTCGTGGCTAATAGGATAAAACGGATGCTACCTATGGTGATTTCGAAAACTCAATCAGCATTCACCAAAGGACGACTTATTTATGATAATGTACTTGTCGCGTATGAAATGCTCCATCTTATGAAAAGGAAGAAGAAGGGTTATATGTCCCTTAAACTTGACATGAGCAAAGCTTACGATAGGGTGGAGTGGTCATTCCTTGAAGCGATTATGCTGAAATTAGGTTTCCATGAGAATATTATTAAGCTGGTGATGAAATGTGTCACTATCGTATCTTTTTTGGTCATCATTAATGGCTCACCAATTGGTCGCATTGTTCTTTCTAGAGGCTTAAGGCAAGGAGATCCTATTTCTCCTTACTTATTTCTTTTATGTACCGAAGGATTGATTAGCTTGTTGAAGGAGGCTGAAAGAAGAAGTTGCGTGACTGGTATTTGAGTATGTCGAGGAGCTCCAAGATTGGATCGCCTTCTCTTTGCGAATGATAGTTTGATTTTCTATGAAGCCAATATATCAACTACTTCTCGACTACAGACTATCCTAAGTATTTATGAAGATGCATCTGGCCAACAACTAAATAGGGACAAAACTGCAATGGTGTTTAGTGCAAATATAAAGCAAGATGATCAGCAAGCAGTCGTGAACCTATGAAACATTCCGCAAGTGCAGCAATATGAAAGGTATCTTGGACTGCCACCTATGGTTGGTAGATCCAAAACCCGAGCTTTAGAGAAAATAAAACACAAAGTCTAGCTGAAATTACAAGGATGGAAGAGCAACATATTTTCCCAAGGAGGAAGATAAATCCTTCTCAAATCAGTGGCTTTGGCGATACCATCCTATGTTATGAGTTGCTTCAAACTCCCCTCCACATTATGCACTGAAATTGAAAAGACGATGGCTCGATTTTGGTGGGGCCAAATGAAGGAGGAACGGAAAATTCACTGGGTATCTTGGCAAAATATGTGTAAACCGAAATCCATGGAGGGTATGGGATTTAAGGAGCTGGAGATCTTTAATATGGCAATNTGAAGGAGGAACGGAAAATTCACTGGTTATCTTGGCAAAATATGTGTAAACCGAAATCCATGGAGGGTATGGGATTTAAGGAGCTGGAGATCTTTAATATGGCAATGCTAGGTAAACAAGCCTGGATGCTATTGCAACACAGAGAGAGCTTGGTTTACAAAATATACTCAGCCCACTATTTTTCCGATGGCAACGTTTTAAAAGCATCTTTAGGTGGTAATCCCTCCTATGCTTGGTGTGGAATTTGGAAGGCTAAAAACCTATTGATACAGGGAGGAAGATGGATTGTTGATAATGGAAACACCATAAATATTCTCAGAGATAAATGGATTCCAGAGGTGACAAATTTAGGTCGTGAATTAAAGGCTGATTTACAAAGAATTTACAAACTGCAACTTGATTGTCCAGTAGCTTCATTGATAGATCCCAACTTGGGGTCATGGAACTTGGCAAAGCTTAGAACGTTATTCAATCCAAAAATTATTGAGTCTACCCTAAAATTACAACCACGTTGCTCAAGTGAACATGATGTATGGTCATGGGAACAAGAAAAAACTAGTATCTACTATGTAAGTAGTGCTTATAGATTCTTCAAAAAGTGCCTAACTCCTGATCGTGGTAACTCATCAAATTTTGCTAAGAAGAAGAAGTTTTGGGATACAATGTCGAGGCTGAAAATCTCTCAAAAAATAAAGGTCTTTGCTTGGAGAGCCTGTCAAGAGAGCTTGCCTTCAAAATAAAATTTGATCCACCGTAAAATTCCTATTGCTGCTTCTGTGGTTACCAAGTGGAAGACCTATACCATGTCTTGCTTCACTGTCCATCTATCCATCAAAGCCTGACCAATCAATTCTTGGTATTACAACATAAAAGCTATCCAGGAGGTTTCTTGTAAGCAGCTAATGATATTTTGACAACAATATCAAAAGATGCTCTCATGGATTTTTTGCTTATTACCTGGGGCTTTTGGTATCGGCGGAATAAAATGGTCTATGATCATATTGCTATTCCACTACAACAAGTAATTGCCAACGCCTTAGCCAACAAAATCTCTACTGTACTGGTCCTTCCACAACCAAATGCTCCGGGAGTAATGTTTCGGAAGTATAGATGGTCTGCACCACCTCAAGACGCCTTCAAGCTCAATGTAGATGGTGCCTTGTTCTTCGATTTTAACAAGGCTAGAATCGATATTATTTTACGAGATCATAAAGGAGATATTGTTGTGGCTGCTAGTGGCTCTGAAAAATGTATCCTAGAACCTGAACATGTTGAAACGGATGCACTTATGAGAGGCTTACAACTATGTCTCAATCTGGGCATTTCTAACTTATTGGTGGAGAGTGATTGCATGTTTCTTGCAAATGAAATTAATAAACCAGATTTAACCTCAACATCAATCAGTCCCCTGGTAGCCGAAATAAAAGAGTTAATGCTATGATTCCCTCATTGTAGCCTCTCCCACTACAATAGAGTTACTAATCAAGCTGTTCACTACTTGGCGAGGCATGCATGGTCCCTTGAAGATATGGTACTTTGGTGGCATAGTGTCCCTTTTTTCATTGAGAATGTAATTTTCATTGATAAGCACTATTGTAACCTTTCTTATGGCTAATTGCCTTTCATGAATGAAATAATTTTCCCATTAAAAAAAAAATAATAATTGTCCAGCTTGTAAATACAAGCATGTTAAATAAAATAGTCTTCATTGTTACTCAAATCTCTTAACTTTAAAATAGATTCTTTCCTAGACATATCCCAATAGACCGGATCATTCATGATCATTGGCAGTATTCTAAAGTAGTAATACTATAATGAAGTCCTAAGAAGTAGTTGAAAGTTATATGGGAATATTAAATTATGTTATATATTCCTCAGGCAATCACACAATGTCTAAGCAGAGATCAATTCTCTCATTTTTCATTGTCGTTAGAGTACACGTCAAACTCTATAAATTGAATACATTGTACAAATCTTAGTTCACGCATTCCTCAATTCCTAACTTAAGTAATTATATTTATTTCTCTAAGTAATCTAAATTGAGAACTCGATCTAGCAGTTAAAACATGTCTAATGGATAGTGAAATCCATTTCAATTACTTATAGTAATCTTATCTTCATTATTTATATGCGCAATTGAATAATGTGTACAATGTGACCAGTACAAATCACATGATTCCTATGGTAGCATGTGGAAGTGGAGAAATAATATTAACTATGGTTTGGTAGTACTATATTTTTTTCTACAAAGGAAGAAAAGTGTTGGTTCATTAGATTTCATATTGAAACAATGCCAACGATGATGTATATATATTTTCATACACACCAATTCAATATAATGAAGTTTATGTGATCGAGTAAACCCACAAACATATGAGATTGTTGACAAATAACAAATATAATGAGAAGAGTCATCGTTTCACATGGAATAAATATCAATTCAAGTGTATCAGTCTTGTATAAAGTTCAAATTATGTAACACGCAAGAGTTTTGGTTTGAAATTATACTAAATTAATCTAAGAAAAATGTAAAATGCATATGTTTTTATCAATTTATGGATGATTGTATTGAATTTCGAATTCTCTTATTGTTATCTACTCCAATTCTTGATTATGACATTTAGTTTCATTCATGCATTCTTGATAATCGATAAAGAATGATATATATAAATTTCTTTTCCATGATAAATTAAATCTATTTTAATCACGATTTGGTCCTATTCCTAGTCTCGAATAATCATATTGTATTAAATTATACGATTATCTATATGATTGCACACACGATATTGTTATTCCTAACATTTATTGTCCATGTGTTAATCTGTCGCATTTTAAATTTATTGTGAACTTTCTAACACTATAACAAGTAACTAATTATTCAATTTTTAGCTACACAATTAAATAATGTAATTGAAATGCAAAATTAATCAAGAAATGCAAGGATTAATTAAACTACTAGTTTTGAATTAAAATAAATAAATAATAGAGTCATCCGATATAAAAACTAATCTAGTTTAACATGATTTTATATAAATTGCATCAAAATATTGGAAAATAATCACTTCATGAAACAATGTAAAAGATATTGATCTTTAATTTCAAGGTTGAAATCTTCAATTTTTTAATGTAATTGCCCTTCAATTCTTGCTAGGTTTTGATCTTCTCCCCCAAAATATGTAAATTGGCATTCTATTCTTGATGAATTTTATGATATGAATGTGAATTGAGAGGGTAGAGAGAGCTCTCCAACATTTTGCCCAAGTTTTGTATTTATATGTGTCAAAAATTAGATCAAAATCGCGTCTAATTTGGGTTTCAGTTTTAATTAAAAAAGGAAAACTGGCTCATCAGATGAAATTCTACCATGCGCCCACGCGAGGAAAGGGCTGGTACACATGCGTAGTACATAAGAATTGCCCCCGGGTTTGGAAAAAAGAGGTCTCGCATGCCCGTGCCCTCAGGGGCACTGTTTTCATCCTCGAGCACTCATCAGTATTTTTATCATAACATTCTGTCTCAATATTTGATTGAGGCTATTCAAAGTGATTCGGAAATCTAATGTAAAGGAGCACAATTCTTCTAGAAATATCATTTTTCCAGTTAACTACACCAAAATAGGTCTCAATCCGAGGCTGAAAATCCGAAAAACATAACTTATGTGGCTAGAAATTGATTATGTTTCATTTTTCACTCATTTGACTTTTAATTGCTTTCAATTGATCATATGTGATCTTAAATCATTGTTTTATGGTCTGAATCAACTCTTGGATATTTGCACTTTGGTACCCAAACTTTGGATTTCCTCTATTTTTGCCAATTTTTGCTCATTTTGCTAATTCCTTCAATTTGCATCGTGTTTTACCTAACAAACAAAACTAACACATAATTAAAATATAATTTATCCAATTTCAAAAGAAATATCCTAATTTAATAGCCTAAATAAGTGTACAAAGTACGTATCAAACGCTCCCGAACTTGAACATTTGTTTGCCCTCAAACAAAATTATAACCTAACTTTAAACACATTTTTTAAAACAAACATGGTTAGAAAAGCTACCTAGTCTCGGGATCGGAATTTCTATATTAAAATTATTAACTACTTTAAAATAACAATCCTACAATGTACTTCTACTTATCCAATGCAAAACAGACGTGTGTATGAAGATTCATGTAAATCATTATAAATTCTTAAAGTGATTCAACTCGACCTTCAATGGTCAAATTTATCATTTATTCCCTCGTGAAATGCACACCCAAAAACTTATTCTTTTAAATCTTTCCTAAGGTGTGATATAAGGTTGAATTTATATATTAATCCCCAATCTCTCTAATTTGGCTAAATTTTACTAATTGTAGCTCAACACATCGACAAATGAAGATTCTTCTTATTTTTGATTGGTTCAACCTCCAAAAATCAATTAAACTAATAATTCCTTGTCAAATGTCTAATTCTTTCAAACAAGTATTTGAAGCTTAATCAAGACATGTAGTGCGTCTTCTGTTTTATCCACTTACTTTTTCAAGTTTGCTGTGCATATTCTGTTTTATACACTATCTTGATCCCTTATTGAGTTTTTTTTTTTTTTTTTTTAAGATTTTAATAAATGTCTTCATTGGGATCTTTTAGGGTAATTTCACAACAAAGCATTTTTCCCCTTTTTATACAATAATTAGTGTAATGTTTCTTATTAAGCATCGACCCTTAATTTAAGATTTTCACCTAATTTTCATCTTATTAGCTAAACAATACACACAAAAAATTATCACATTCATATTTATCTCAATGTCATCCTACAACAGCTCAATCACTCCTAAAGTATCCTGGAATTGGTTTAATAATGTATAATTTAGTGATTATTTGGGCTTAGAATCTAAGATCCAATATTTTCAACATATTAAAATTTTGGATCAAACTAATTCTTCATGATGTAATAATATAAATTTTGTGTACAAAAATATCAAGTTTTTTACATGAATAAACATAAATCAACCTAACATACATCTTTTCCACAATTTATAGTCAAGCACATGATTCCAAATATATGCATCATAGTAGATAAGATTATTTAACTACACAAGCACACAAAACAATAATAAAGATGAAAATAAATTATTTTTCTAAATTTTTGGATTTTTTTTGTATGCGAACAAGCACACAAAATAGTAAAAACACATGTAACATACTCGATGTTTTCCACCCCAAACTTATAATAGACTCTGCCCTTCATGTCTAAAAGTATAATAAGCAATATATAAATATTAAGAGTAAAGAAAAAAACTAAGTACTCTCTTGATCTGAATATGAAGGTGATTGATGAATTGACATGAAAGTGGCTTGATCACTTGCTATATATTTTCTTTTATCCAGTATCTTCAGTTGTCATGTTCCTTCAAAATAAATAAAAATCAATTATAACATGGAACAATTTGTAATAAGCTCAAACACAACCTGATAGGACTTGGTTAGCTAGATTACAACCACTAGTCTAGTCATCATTCGATTGTAACATTTGTAGAGACGGACTTCTCTTAGACATAGGAGACTTGAGTTAAGGTATTTGGATAGATTTAGAATGCTTGGAAAGTAAAATCAGTCCACATTTAAGAAAGTCTCTGAGTTTGGTAGGGGAAAACACTCGAGGACACGTCACGCCTGGGGTCATAAAATCCCGAGGACTTTCCCCAAGGACGTCATAACCACATTATTGTAGGAACTCCAATGACAGTCCTCAAGATGTCTCGAGGACCCCTCAATCCCGAGCATGAATGTTAGAGGTGAGTAAATATCGGTCCTTGAGACTAAAAAGCTCGAGATAATAATAATGACCATATCAAGTATGAAGTTCATTTCCAATTTGATGGACTCTAAAATGTGGGAAGAATTTTAAGGTGAATTTATGTATCATATCATTCCATGAAATGATGCTCACAAGTAGTGATCATAGACATTCTCATGCACGTTCCTTCAAAGTGTAAGGGAATAAGCACATTTGGAAGGCATCTGCAAATATCCCTCGTGACTAATTATTTCACAAAGCATCAAGAAAGCTTGATTGTATTCATGAGGATTTTCAACTAGTTTTTCAGAGACCATGATGCCCTGATGATTTTGAAACAAGTTGATCACATCTGATTGAATTTGGAAATTGGCATGCCCGAAAGGTGGATAAAAAATATTATGTAGCATAGGAGATGGTATAGGATTTATATAATCCCGTACTAATACTTCGCCATCATTGGCAGCTGCTCTTGATGGAACTAGTTGTGCTGAATGATCTAGTGGTAACTTAATTTGATCTTGATTCAGATTTTTTGCCATTTCTTTTACTTCTCTTCGTTCTATTTTTTGTTGTCTAAAGGTTTTTTCGATCTTGGGATCAATGGTAGGAGTTTTATTTCTTTAAAATCTTGCATGAACAGTAAAAAAATAAATGAAAGACGAAATGTGCAATTAATAGCCTAAAATAAAATAAAAAGAACATTTGAATTCTACATAAACAAATAAACTCAAATTAAATGCTACATTCCCCGGCAATGACGCCAAAAACTCGATTAGACAAAACCCATAAGCGTACATGATCGGTAATAAGTAATAAATGTGATGTTCCATAGGAAATAAATTTCAATTCAAGTTTACTAATTTTGTATGAAATTCAAATTATATAACACAAAAGAGTTTTTGTTTGAAATTATGCTAAATTAATATAAGAAATGTGTAAAAAAGTTAGTTTTTTTTAGTCAATTTATGGATGATTATATTGGATTTCGAATCCACCTATTGTTATAAACTTCCATTATTGATTATGCAATTTAGTTTTATTCATGCATTCTTGACAATCGAGAAAACTATGTTATATAATTCTCTTTTTCAAGATAAATTAAATATATTCTAATCACGATCTGATCTTATTCATAATCCAAATTCAAATTATTAGAATGCTTTATATTATATAATTATTTATATGATTGTACACACAATATTGTTATTCCTAACATATATTGTCTGTGTGTTAACCTTATCACGTTCCAAACTTATTTTGAACTTTTGAGCATTATAACAAACAATTAATTATCTAATTTTTAGCTACACAATTAAATAATTAAATAGAAATGTAAAATTAATCAAGAAACGTAATAATTAACTAAATTACTAGTCTTGAATTAAATACATAAATAATATGGTTCATCTCATCCAATACAAAAAAGAATCTAGCATATCATGATTTTATATAAATAACAAAAAGAATAATGAAAATCATCACCCAGAATCGTGAAAGTGTGCAAAAAATATTGATATTTAATTTGTTGATGTAATTAGCCTTCAATTCATGCTAGATTTTGATCTTCTCTCCCAAGAAAAGCTAACTAAAAGGTTGACAATTCTTATAGAAATATCATTTTTCAAATTCGGATATTTACTATGCCAAATATTGATCTCAAACTAAGGGTAAAAATTCTAAACATAACTTTTGTGGCTGGAATTTGATTATGTTTCAATTTTTCACTAATTTGACTTCTAATTGCTTCCAGTTGAACCTACGTGATCTCGAATCATTATTTTGTGGTCCGAATCTATTATTGGATATTTATATTTTGATTCACAAACTTTGAATTTCCTCCATTTTTCCCTTTTATCGCTCCTTTTGCTAATTCCTTCCGTTTGTATTGAGTTTTATCTAAGAAGTGAAACTAATACATAATTGAGTTATAATTCATCTAAATTAACAACAAATACCCTAATATAATAGCTCAGATAGGTGTAAAAAAACACACTTATCAGTATGATCTTTTCATCATTTACATTTTCGATTTTCAAATATAAACTTGTTATGATATCGTCTACATATCTAAACGGGTAAGAGGAATTTAAAATCCTTGAATGTTTTGTAGTCACGAGTAGGAAAACCAGTTTATGAAGAATATGCCTCAGGTGTGTAAGGTCCACGAGCGTTATTACATGTGATTGCTAACAACTATGAATGACCAAACAATGGTTTTTGGTTTATGCCGTGATATTGGCCAAAACCTGCTTTAATATCCCGTTACTCAAAAAAAAAAAAAAAAGTATTTGAGCCATTTTATGTTGATTTGATTTGGATCCTCCTTTCGTTTGGGGTCCAATTTTTAGATCAAATTAATTTGATTTATCCAAATGAAAATTGGTTCCAAATTGATCCGTGGAATTAATAGCATTATTGATTATAGATTATCAATTGAAGTTAGTATTCATCTAGAATTTTTGGGGTTATCGTTACTACTTATAGATTGCATTCAAATTCTTAATAGATTACTTTATAAGTTATAGAATATTTTTCTATAAAAATGAAAAGGTTGAAAGCCCATGTAATAAATTATAGAAGTATGAGGGTGATTCACATATCAACACACTAAACAAAAAGTGGTTTATATGGGAACGAAAATAGATTATTGCATTTCTATTGGATTTGCAATAATAATGGTGTAATATTTAAAGAATATTCAAGAGCTAAATTGCACCATACGGTACAAAGTTGTAAATTTGATATCTGGTACCAAGCATAGAAGTACAAGGATTATTTATAAAGGTGAGGCACTCTAAATCAAAAGTGGTTAAAATTACAAAAATCGTTTTATTACATTTTTTGAGGCATACAAAAAGTTGTCGCAATAAGTGACTTGACGCGGCATATTTTTAAAATTTGTCGCTAAGATTATGATAAAAAAAAATAAGTACAAAAAAATATAAGGCAACGTAAAAAGTTGTCGTGAAATATGAGATGTTGCGACAAATAATAAAGTATGTCACCAAAAATATGAGGGAAGCAAGGCGTCAAAATATTTTTGGTGGGAAAGTTATGATGACAAACTTTTATTTCTTACAACAAAGTGCTTATGATGCAATAGGGTCTATTTTTTGCAAGAAAAAATATTTGTTGCCAAAAATTCTATCATTGGAGAAAAAAATCGCTACAAGAATAACAATTTTTTGCAACGGATAAAAAATATTGCAATAGGTTATTTACAATGCTCACCCGTATATTGTAGGCTCTAATGTAGTCATAAATTAGATGGATTGCACGTTGCAAAAGTCCTCAAATGTACGTTGTTGTAAAGTTTTTACGACGTATCTCTTCCGTTGCTTTTATAATATTTTGTAACACTCTTTACTTGTTGTCTTAACTACTTTTTGCAACGTTATCTTTTTATAATAAGTGTTTGTTTTTTCACCTGGCTAAATTTTAGTATGTAATATAATTTTTTTCATTATGTAACCCATTTTCTTTCATTTCCTTAAAAACTTAACATTGACGCCGTAAGCTCACTTGATGTATAGCCTAGCCAATCGGAATGCAGTTGATAATTATTATTTGGAACCCCGATCGAGTCCTACCGGTAGTGCCGCAAAGCGGTTAACATTAACGTTATAATTGAACATTCGTCGAGTGCTCCGATCCCCCGCTCCCCATTTCCTGCTCACACCTTTCATGGCATAGACATACACCTCGTAATAAAACATCTGGGATATATATCTTTAAAAACATTTCTTGTTCATTGACATTTGTAAACTTTTTATTTCTTGAAATTTCATGTATACTTATAAATGCGTTGGTATGTATGAATATGTCATGACAAGCATTTATGACATAAAAAGTAATGATCAAATATTATGTTTACATAATGACAACTTAAGTAACACGTTTACATATTTAACCATATAACGTACACTTGAAAATAAGGAGATGTTTACTTACCGGAACGCTTAACAATACACTTTTAATTAGATACCTAGAGGAAATGCCCCTAGTCGCCAACGAGATCAATGTGCCAAAATCCTAAGTCATTACAACTTATTAAGGAATTTTAATATGCTCAATTCTTTATTTATTAATATCTATTTTGAATATTTAGGAAGAAACATCAATACGTAAATCTAAAGGTGTACAAGAGGAACTACATGAATTAATTGTAGTCGACACTTGATTTCCATTCTCACTTTCTGGTGACACATAAATCATTAATGCAAATCTACTATTGATGCAGTAAACAATACTAATTGGTCCTAGGAATTAAGGTAAACACAACTGCTATATCAAATACCAATTTCCATAGAATTAAAGTTGAACCATTTATAATTTCGCATGTAGCATTCATACTATGCAAATGATTAAATCCTATTTTAGAAACAATTTTGCACAAAAAAATAATTTAGAGAGCCAATTTTATTAGATTACATTTTAGAGTAATTAGCACATAACGTCCCCACCTTTCATTGTTATTGTGGAAAACGTCTATACATTTCATTTTTTTGACATTTTTACCCTTAACCTTCCATTGCGCAAGATGTCATTTTTACCTATTTTCTCAACTAAAAATTATGAAATGACAAATATACAACTCTCTTTACATAAAACAAAACGAAAAAAAAAACCTAATAGCTACCACATTCCCTAATTCTTAAAAAAGCGCAATTAAATCACAAATAAATTATTTAAAGGGTAATTATTACACAATATCCCAATCTTTTACAGTTATTGCGAAAAATGTCCCTACTTATCAATTTTTTTTTTGACATTTTCACCCTTAATTAAATATTTGATTGCACAAACCATCATTTCTATCCAATTTCATCCAAATTCACAATAAAAAGCCATGAAATAACGAATAAATGTGAAAAATATAGACATTATGTATTAATTACCATTTTAATAATTTATTTGTGACTTATTTGCACTTTTTAAAAAAAATTGGGATTGGGATTGTGATTGCAATTAAATTTTTTTCTTTTTCTTTTTGTTTAATTTAAAGAGAGAGGTATATTCACCATTTTATAGTTTTTAATTCAGAAAATATGTAAAAACGACATTTTGTGTAATGAAAGGTAGAAATAATGGTGAAAATGTCAAAAAATGAAAGGTATAAATATTTTTCACAATAAACAATAATCACACGTAGGCAAAAGAGCAAATTAAAGTCATGTAAATTACAGAAATAAATTTGTAAGACCTGGCTTTGAGGAATTAAAAATGATTAATTATAACATTGGGCTTTGGAGAAAATATTCAGAATTTGTAACAGAAATTTAGCAACCAATTTTATACCAACCCATAAACACGTAGACATTACACACTTACATACTTATGGCCATCACATACTTAGACAAATAAATCATGAGTAAATTTTATATGCAATATAAAATTAACTATCCAAATGTTAATTGAAATTAGTGTACGGAACTTCAAAATTCAGTGGGTATAGCAAATACGAATGAAGGGGATGAGCCTTTTGGGATTGAACTTGTTTAGCTTGAGAGGGATAAAACCGGGTTACAAAGTGATGTGGCAGTATTAAAATAATAATAATAAAAATTAAAATCCCAATTTCACGTTAACCTCCGGCATCTCTTCCAACCCATCTCCTTCCTCCCAAAGCGTTAACCTCCGACAGCCTACTAACATCCGGCGGCTGCTCAGATTCGGCAGTCTCC
>CAIGRN010010913.1:0-10387 GCA_903798345.1 Fraxinus anomala | reverse complement strand
TGACCTAGAACTCGCAGCGGTAGTATACACCTTGAAAATTTGGAAGCACTACCTATACAGAGGTAAATGTGACATATATACAGATCATAAGAGCCTCAAATAAATTTTCACTCAGAAGAAATTGAACATGAGGCTGGTTTGAATTGGTAAAGGATTACGACTGTGAAATTTGTTACCATCCAAGTAAGGTGAACGTAGTGGCCGATACTCTAAGTAGGAAAACAACAGGCAAAGTGATAATGTTTACATCACAAAAATCTCTATGGAAGGAATTTGAGAAGATAAATCTCAAAGTAGTCACGACTCTGTCATGCACTGTCGCTCAGATAGCAGCTCTTTCAGTTCACCCAACACTTCACGATCGAATTAAGAACCATCAGAAGAGTGATCAGTTATTCAAATTTATTAAATCAGAAATTCATACAGAAAAGCGAAAGGGTTATCAATAAAGTTTGTGTGTACCAGAATTCGAGGAATTGAGAAAAGAATTTTAGAAGAAGCCCACACCACCCCTTATTCAGTACATCCAGAAGGTATAAAGATGTACTTTTTTCCTAAAAGCTATTTTGGTGGAGGAATATGAAGAAAGACATTGCTGAGTTCGTTGAGAAATGCCTAATTTGTCAACATGTAAAAGCTGAGTATCAACGACCATCAAGGTCGCTACAACCATTAGATATTCCACATTGGAAATTGGAGCATGTAACGATAGATTTTGTTGCTGGTTTTTCGAAAATAGTAAGAGGTCATAGGCTATTTGGGTAATCATCGATAGACTAACCAAGTCAGCTCATTTCTTACTTGTTCGAATGACATTTTCTATGGACCAGTTTGCGCAACTATATGTTAATGAAGTGGTGAAATTACATGGCATTCCAATTTCGATTGTGTTAGATAGAGATCCAAGATTTACATCGAACTTTTGGAAAAGCCTGCATAAGGCAATGGGAACTAAGCTAAAATTTAGTACAGATTTTCACCCCCAAACAGATGGACAATTTGAGCGAACAATTCAAATAGTAGAGGATATGCTTCGATTATGTGTCCTAGATTTTGGGAAACATTGGAATAAGCATTTACCATTAATCGAGTTCACTTATAACAATATCTATCATGCCTCTATTGGCATGGCACCATATGAAGCCCTACATGGAAGGAAGTGTAGATCGCCCATTCATTGGGATGGAGTGGGTGAATGTAAAATTTTAGGACCTGGAATTATGGAACGAACGGTTAAAGCCATCTAAAAAGATTTGAGCTAGCATAAAGACCGCCCAAAACAGACAAAAATGTTATGCAGATCGAAGACAAAATGAACTAGAATTTGCTGTTGGTGATAGTGTATTTTTGAAAGTCACACAAATGAAAGGTGTCTTAAGGTTTGGAAAAAGGGAGAAACTTCAACAAAGATACATCGGACCTTTGGAGATACTCAAAAGGGTTGGAACTGTAGCTTATCAATTGGCTTTGCTACGAGAGCTTTTTGCAGTACATGACATCTTCCATGTATCGACACTCAAGTAGTATATTCCTGATCCGAGTTACGTACTAAAATATCAATCCTTGAAAATTCAACGGGACTTGAGCTATGAGGAAACCCCACTTTGCATTATAGCTCAAAAGGTACAAAAGCTTCGGAAAAAAGAGATACCGTTGGTTTAAGTGTTATGGCAACAACATTCAGTCGAAGAGACAACTTGGGAATACGAGGATGGGATGCAATCTAACTATCCCCAATTGTTTGATAATGTCAACTAAGGTAATTTTCGAGGATGGAAATTTATTTGTAGAAGGGGTGGATTGTAACACCTCGAAAATTCGTTATAGTCGTTAATATTAGAAATTAGGACTTTATAGTGAAAAGTTGAATATTTAAGGATCACATTGTTTGGTTTATATAATTTAGGGATCAAATCGTGGACTATTCATAGTTAAGGACATAATTGAATTTTTTAGGATCGCTTTCCTTTTTTTTTCTTTTCAAGCTTTGACTGCCACCGTAATTATATCCTGTAATAAAGGAATTAATCATAATGTTCAATTAGAAAAAAATATTTGGTTTTGGAATAATGATAGGTAATTACTATGTGTTTGTGTGTGTGTGTGTGTGTGTATAACTAAAATTAGGTTAGGAAATTACCATAATTATATTTATGTATATATGTTAAATGTGCAAAATTATAGTAAGAATAATTATATACCCTAAATATGGAGCAAATAAGAGAAAATTCCATTTTTCACATAAGGAAATATTCCATTCTTCAATCTATGCCAATATTTAATTATTTTCACACACACACACACACACATACACACACACACAGAGGCGCACACACACACACACACACACACAATTACAGCATTCACCTTCTCCCCCACACACACAAGTCATTTCATTTGTCCTACACACACAAAAATTCATATGTGGGCTCTTAGTAATCAAATACTTTACACTCATTTTGTCAAATTCCATTCAATTACGAGGTAAGTGATGTTGCAAGTTGTTTATGTGAACTTGTATCTTGTACTTTAAATTTTGGAATTAATTCATGGGTCATATAAGTTTATGATAAGAGGGCCGGAGTTTAGTAGTACTATGCACATAAATTACTACTACTTGTGTTCAGAGTAGTTCACGTGTCTTCTATATGTATGATATTAAATCTCATTTTCCTTAAGGTAAATGCGAATTACTTGTTCACTGCACACACTTATTGAAATTTCCTTAAATCTCACCGTTTAAGTTTTCCCCCCTTTCAGGTAATTAGAGTTCACGAGTTTGGAGCTGGAAATCGGTCGGTGGTGGCATGATTTTTTTATTTAAATAAAAGGGGAATCCATATACATTTTTTTAAAGATTTTAAATAATTGGTTACTGTTTGGGAATAATATATATATATATATATATATATATTATTTATTTATTATTATTATTATTATTATTATTATTATTATTATGTTTTATTATTTAGTAACACTTGAGTTTTCAAGAAATTGGGATGTTTCAATTGGAATATGTGATGGCCGTTTCTTTGCTGGTATCTCTACTTAAGGTCTTCCTAGATTTCTTGTCCATCAGACACAAAATTGAGAATCCATGAAATCATAATATTGTTATTTCGGTTCCAAATTTTCAGGAGATCAGAATTGCCTTTAGGTTTAGCCATGGATCCATCAATACATCCTAGCTTATTTTTCACTTATAGAGCAATTGTCATAGCTTGACTCTATGATGTGTAATTGTCTCTCACCAATGGCTATGACACAAGGATTAATCATGGGCTATTTGAGTGATGCAACAAGTAAGGACTCGATCCATCGTCAATGGCAGAATTGCGCATTGACGAGGAATTGGATGATGATTGATTCTGATTTCCAGCTTCCGCCTTGGTAATGTGAAAGAAGTTGATCAAAAGTCAAGTGAAGAAAAACTATGGCGATGTGGAAGCAAAAATAAATTGCTCTGATACCATATTAAAATGAAGAAGGCTAAATTTTATTGAATGAACTTCTTAGTCAAAGAATGTATTACATTCATCTATAAATAGAAATCAAAGCAAACACAAATTGAGCTAACTAACTGACTAATATTTACAACCAATATAGTGATGACACATGTGACCAACTGCCCTAACTGACTAACTGAATTGAGCAGCTGCGCTAATGCTAAAATGAGCTGGGGATGAATTGAGGTACTACAGGTGAGCCAGAGCAGATGAGCTGGAGCTGGAGTTGGAATTGAGTCGTGTTATGTTACAAGTTTCTTGTTTATGTTTTTATATAATGTCTTTTTCATTTTGTGATCGGGCTAATTTTTCTTCGTTCACAAAGAGCCAAGATCCAAATAGTCTCCTTTGGTTCTGGTAATTCACTATCAAAATGGTGGGATATGATAGAGATTTACGTAAATACTGTACCACCAATCTTATGCCTTGAAGGTTTCTTATACATTATGCTTTCATTCATAAATATTCTGCTATTGCAGGAATATGATGATTTCGATTAGTATGAAGAGGATGGTGAGGAGTACGAAGAAGAGGGCTATGAAGGTGAGTATGAAGATGGGGAAACCCACTAGCCCACATAGGATGTATTTGAATATCTTAAACAGAGGCAATGGTTAATAGAGACATAAAAAAGAAGACGAAGAAGCAATTAGGGGCTGCTAATCCCAATTCCCATGACAAAACTAATGCAGTGTGCAAGGACAAGTGAGTTTCATTTGGTCGTAGTGAATTTCAGATATTCTCTGTCCATGTGAGTTTGTTCTTGATTAAAAACAAGTGGCCCCGTGTCAAGCCCGTCACTTTACCCTCCACGTGTTAGTGGAGGTGGCCCACACCACGCCACGCGTCAATCGAAGTGATTGCACCTAAGACAAACTGATTGCACAAGCCGAAATGATTGCATTAGGGACGAACTAAACGTATGCCAACAAAATAACCACTCATATGCGATACGCCGTGGATGTAAAGGCCCGTACTCCACTTCCACAACTCCATACCTGCCTCACCCCCTCATTTTACCCCCGCGAAAGATCTTTTGTATAGAGATCTTTCCAAAGTCAAATCCCTGATTATTGGGACGCATGACAAGACCCAAACAGTCAATTCAACTGCTCTTATTAGAGATATTCAATGCCACCATCCTATGGAGGGGCGAATTGACACTTAGGATGAGATAGGCCTTGAGGATCCGATAACACGTGTCACCGTATCGAACAGCTCTCCTATTCCCTTTCTTGGTATAAATACCCCCTCCATACGCTAGAAGTAGGATTGGAACCCGATTTTCTTCTACTATATTGTATATTCAAGTATCAATATCTCCCTTTGATATTATTGCTTTATTATTAAACTGATCTAACCACTTTTCGGCTGATATTTCACCTCCGGTGAACATTTTTTGATTGAAATATAAACTGACTTGACCGTCGGAGTGCTTGCGGCCGCTCCCACCCCTCCTGGAAAGGTTGACCTACTAACGACGTGCCACGTATGTAGGAAGAGCTGACGTGAAGACTTATCCTGTTGGCCACGTGTTGGAGCCATTTTTCGAGGTCAATAGATTGGCACCGTCTGTGAGAAACTTGCTTTAACCACGAATCTTCCCACCAAAAAGCTTGTTCGAATATCCAGTTGATATCCTTCCTTGAAAAAGGGGTCGGATCTTGAAAAAACATCAGCTGTGCATCAAGCTCTGTTGCTAATAAGAGGCCCTTCACATCGAATCATGAGTTCTAGTGACGGAGTGAGTCCAAGGTGGACAAGAGAGGTCTCTGAAGAAGATATTTTGCGTAATGTCACGCATTAGCGACCCCATCACCATTATCACAGAGGCAATAGAACGGCCCAATTGGCTACTGAGGTGGCTAGCATGGTCACTAACATGAGGAACATTGCAGCTCAAAATGCTACCATGCATGAGCTCCTCATGCAGGTACATAACCAAGGTGGTCTCCCAGTCCCACAATACCTTCAGCAATTAGCTTATGGACAAGCTGAAGCGGGACCCAGCAGGAGGACCCATTTAAGTTCCCAATTCGAAGCCCCTATCGAAAGAGAAGTGGGAATGGATACTTCCAACTACACAGTTGCTCCAACTGACAATGCCTTGGAATGAGAGGATAACTTTCCTCCGGAATATGAAGAGCAGCCCCAGAGGTCTGTTAGCATTTTTGATCAGATCAGACGGGTCCCCAAAAATAGGAACCAGCCCACGCACCGAAGAACCCACCAACAAGAGCATGCACAGAGCCATGTTTAGGCCCCTCAACCTAGAAATAGGTGGGAGAGGCGAAATATGGTAGATTGGGAGAACAAAGCTGAAACTGTTCAGCATCCACCTCGCTCGACAGTAGATGGAAACGAATTTGACTAACCTTGCAGGTCGTATGAGATTGATGATGGTGATGATGATGACAATTTGCCCTTTTCTAGGGAACTTTCACACCTTTCAGATGCCTCATAACTTTGTCCCTCATAAGATTCCCAAATACGAAGGAAAGGGCAATCCAGAGAATTATCTCAACAAGTATAAAATGCAGATAAACCTTAGAGGTACCTCACCGGCATTGAAATGCAGGGCCTTCCACCTAACTCTCAGTAGACCTGCTGAAGTATAGTACAGTAGATTGGCACCGCTTAGCATAAGAAGTTGGCCAGACCTGAAAAAGGCATTCCTGAACCAATACCTTTCAAGAAAATAGGGAGAGGCTTCGATTCAACGTTTGTAAGATATGAGGCAAGCGGTAGAGGAAACCCTGAAGAACTACCTTGCTCGTTTCACTGACGCGATAACTTATTGTGAACAAGTCACAGACAAAGAAGCCCTTTCAGCCTTAAAATGAGGACTAAACATGAANTTGCTCGTTTCACTGACGAGATAACCTACTGTGAATAAGTCACAGACAAAAAAACCCTTTCATCCCTGAAATGAGGACTAAACATGAACACACTGTTCTGGAGAGATGTCCGAAGTAAGAACCCTTTGACATATGATAAGTTGGTGAAAATGATGAATGTTGAGATTGTTAACGAAGAAATGATTGACCACAAGAATAGAGCTGCCAAAGGGCTCCTACCACCTCAGAGGCAGATGGGTAGATGACCCACTTCTCAAATAGTGAGCCAGCAATGGACTCAGGTCGGACATGCTGTGGCTCCCACTTCGGGACAAGTACTGGCCACACCATACTGAATAGGGTCCCAACCTTGACTTATGAAAATTTTGGACCCAAAACCTCTAGAAATAGAGGACGAGGCAGTAGGCCTAGAGATAGGCGACCGGAAGAACTGTGATCGTATTGCACCTTCCATCGCTACTACGGCCATGATACGAGAGAATGTAGAAACGTACCTCGGTCTACATGTAACCCTCACAATATGAAAGATAACCGTTATCAAGATCAAACACAGAGGAACTCCCCAAGGAGGGGTGAAACGAGGCGACATTAGCCTCGCAATGACAGAGACAACGAAAGGGAAAAGCCTTGAAGTGAACAATGCCCCAGGAGGGACTAGACCATTTTAAATGAGCAGCAACTCATTCGAGAAATTGACACCATCATTGGAGGACCCCATATAGAAGAAGAATTGAAGAATGTGTAGAAGAACTACACCAGAGAGTCGAAGAGCCAACCAATGGCGAGCTACATAAGGAGCCAATCCTCAAGAGAAACCGTAGAGCATATCACATTCACCCAAGAAGATGCGACTGGTGTGCACTTTCCCCACTGTGATGCCTTGGTGGTCAGAGCCGTCGTGGCCCGCAACAGGCTGAAACGCATGCTAGTGGATAATAGTAGCTTGGTCAATATCCTATTTGGCAAGACTTTTGACAAAATGGCGGTAGATCACGAGCTGACACCGATGGACTCATCCATCTACGGATTTACTGGATACAGTATCATTCCCAGATGAGGGACTAGACCATTTTAAATGAGTAGCAACCCATTCGAGAAATTGACACCATCATTGGAGGACCCCATATAGAAGGAGAATTGAAGAATGTGTAGAAGAACTACACCAGAGAGTCGAAGAGCCAACCAATGGCGAGCTACATAGGGAGCCAATCCTCAAGAGAAACCGTAGAGCATATCACATTCACCCAAGAAGATGCGACTGGTGTGCACTTTCCACACTGTGATGCCTTGGTGGTCAGAGCCGTCGTGGCCCGCAACAGGCTGAAACGCATGCTAGTGGATAATAGTAGCTCGGTCAATATCCTATTTGGCAAGACTTTTGACAAAATGGCGGTAGATCACGAGCTGACACCGATGGACTCACCCATCTACGGATTTACTGGATACAGTATCATTCCCAGAGGTAAGACTACTTTAGCTATTGAAATGGGGACCTCGTCCCAGGTGGCACATCACTTCATGGAATTTTTGGTTGTTGATCGCCGATTCGCTTATCATGGAGTTCTGGGAAGACCAGCCCTGAAGGAACTATATACAGTTACTTCCATCCATCACCTCTGTATAAAGTTCTCCACGGATTGAGGAATTATCACTGTATGAGGCGATCAGATGGGATCCAGGGAATACTACCTCAATTCTCTAAGAAAGCCAGAGCCCCGAGTTAACGTGGTACTGGATACTGAAATGTTGGAGGCCCCTGAAGAAGGACAGCCTCCAATACGAGACATTATCATAGCAGAGGCTAGATCTGGAAGAGTTAGATCCCAGGGTGATTGAGTCAGAACCACAAACCGTCCTAATGAAAGAGCTGGAAACGTTCCCAGTAGACCCCCTAAATGAATCGAGGGTTCTACAGGTGGGAAAAGAGCTAGAAGAAGGAACTAAAGAGGAACTGAAAAACTTCCTTCGAAAGATGAACTCAGATGTCTTCGCATGGAAGGATGAAGAGATGATTGGGATAGACCCCTGAGTCAGTTTCCACCACTTGCGAATTCACCTAAAATATATCCCACACAAGCTGAAAATGAGGGCATCGAATGTCGAAAGGTATGAGGCCCTAAAAGAAGAGATGGAAAGGCTGATCAACAATGGTTTTATTCGTGAGGCCAACTATCCGAAGTGGATCTCAAACCCTGTACTAGTGAAGAAGCACAATGGCAAATGGAGGGTTTGTATCAATTTTTCTAACCTCAATCAGGCTTGCCCAAATGATAGCTTCTCACTCCCCAGGATCGACCAGTTAGTAGATTCAACTACGGGGCACAAGTTGCTGAGCTTCATGGATGCCTATTCGAGCTACAATCAAATTCCTATGTTCCCAGGCGACGAGGACAGCACCTCTTTCATCACTGATAGAGGGCTTCATTGTTACAAGGTGATGCCATTTGGCCTGAAAAATGCTGGGGCTACCTACCAAAGGTTAGTCAACAAGATATTTGCTGATCAGCTAGGTAGGACTATGGAAGTTTACGTCGATGATATGCTTGTAAAAGGCCTCCTGGCAAAGGATCACATTAGACACCTGGAAAAGGCTTTCCGGACACTATAAAGGTATCACATGAGGTTGAACCCTCTTAAATGTGCATTTGGCGTAGCTTCGGGCAAATTCTTGGGCTACATTATAAATCAAAGCGGAATTGAAGCCAATCCAGAGAAAATCAAGGCTCTAATTCAAATGAAATCACCACAGAAGCCAAATGAGGTACAACGACTCACTGGTAGAATAGCCGCACTTAATCGTTTCATGTCAAGGGCCACTGAAAATTGCTTGCCCTTCTTCAAAATCCTCATAAGGGTTACGAAATTCCAATGGACCTCAGAGTGTGAAGAGGCGTTCTAGGAGTTAAAAAACTACTTAGGACGAACACCCTTCCTCAGCAAGCCGAAGGAAGAAGAACCTTTGTTGTTATACTTGGCGGGGGCGAAAAATTCAGTCAACTCAATACTTATGCGAGAGGAAGAAATGCACCAATTGCCAATCTACTATCTAAGCAATGCCTTACTACCTGCCGAGGCATGCTACCCAGACATGGAGAAATTAGCCCTTTCTTTGGTCACTTCATCCAGAAAGTTGAGGCCATATTTCCAGGCCCACAACATTCACGTTCTGACGAATTTCCCATTAAGACAAGTCCTGCAGAAACCAGATGCCTCGGGAAGGTTACTGAAATGGACTATTGAGCTCAGTGAATTTGACATAATGTACACACCCCGGACAGTGATCAAGGGCCAAGCCTTGGCTGATTTTATTGTAGAATTCGCTAAGGCCCCTAAAATCGAAGTGAACATGGAATCAACGGAGCCCCTCACTTGGCATCTCTTTGTTGATGGCTCCTCAGGAGAGACATGCTCCGGAGCTAGTGTTGTGCTGGAAAGTCTAGAGGGGCATAAGCTCAACTGTGCTGTTAGACTTGGATTTAGAGCTTCCAACAATGTGGCTGAATATGAATCTCTCTTAGCTGGACTTCGGTTAGCCATAGAATTGCAGGTGAAGAGGTTGATTATTAGCAGTGATTCACAGTTAGTGGTGAATTAGGTCAATGAGAACTTTGTCGCCAGAGACAAACACATGGCAGCCTATCTGAAGCTGGTCATGGATTCCCTACCCAAATTTGAGAAGTTTGAACTAATTCAGGTGTCGCGCCAAGAGAACTCCCATGCAGATGCCTTGTCGAAGCTAGCCAGTAGCAAAGATTCGTAATTGCTCAAAATAGTGCCGATCGAGCACCTGGCCGAGCCCTCCATCAAGAAAGTGAAGAACTGATGTGGATTGAGAGTACTCTGCCATGGATGCTACCTATCCTGGCCTTCTTGAGAGAACGGACTTTGCCGAAAGATTAAACCGAAGTATGAAGACTTCGAATAAGAGCTGCTCACTTCGTCCTACGGGATGATATCCAGTGTAAGTGCGGCTTCTCCTCTCCCTTCCTCAAATGCATAGGGGGAGAAGAAGCGAACTATATC
>CAIGRN010010910.1:0-33327 GCA_903798345.1 Fraxinus anomala | reverse complement strand
TTAGTGACAAATAATATGTCATAAATATATTTTACCGACTCAATTATTTATAACAAATCGGATCGGATTGTTATCGGATCAGATTGACATATATCCATATTTGATTCATTTAGTTAACGGATTATTGGATTCAAATCTTGATCGGGTTATCGGATTGAGACCCTAAATCCATCTTCCATTAATTTCGTCGAATTCAGATCAAAATCAATTCATTGATAGCCCTAGGCACGAGGTTGATGGGAAGCATTGAGCAAGTAATTAAAGGAAATTAACAAGTTTCGAGAGTGAAATCAAACCTAAGAAAAGTTTAAGGACTGATTTGCACACTTTCTAAACTTGAAGAGGACTGATCTTAGATGAATATGGTGATTCGAGGATCGATGTGGAACTTTTAGGGATTGCTAGATCAACGTTGAAGATTTAGACCGAAAAGGACCGAACCACACAAGAAATTTGAAGAATGGGCAAAAATGCAAAAGAAGAAAAATGAATGACTTGGTGATCACGGTATGCAAACAAAGCAACCAGCAATCATCTTGGATGGTGGTTTGTCGCAGTGTGACCGTGGTGTGCAAACAGTGATCGACCCACATGTGTCCAAGTCGTAATGTTTTTTACTTGTTGTTTAATTTAGGCATATTAGGTCCTTTTGTGCACAAAGTTTTTAAGGCGGTTTAGACACTATATAAAGACCTATTTTATGTCAAATTAAGGAAGAGAAAATATACGAAAGAATAGAGAATTGAAGAAGAGGGTTCAAGGCTTTGACTTAAAGAATGCAGATTCTTAGTGCAATAAATTCATTTTTTACACGTTTTGCCTTTACATCGATGATGTATTCCAATATTTTTTTTAATTATTTTTCATTATAATGAGTAATCAAATCATTAGTTGGAATGAACAATGTAATCTAGATCTGAGCATTTAATTTCAATTCTCAAGCTTTTGCATAGTTAATTGATTTCTTTTATTTATTTTCTTAATGCTTGAATCACTTTAATCACTAATTCATAATTTTTGAACTGTAACAAATCGAGAGATGAGTTATAAATTTAAACCGTGTAGAAAAATTCGACAATTAAGTAAAAGATAGAGATACACTTTCACTAATGGTGCAGTCTTTATTTGAATTACCAGGTGTTTAAAGCATAAATGCTTATTTAGATTCACATAGAGATATAATAAATCGATTTAACTGGATAATATTAATTTGAACTTGAGAAAGATAAATTTATTTAATTAGTAAATTCGATCGAATACAACTATAGAAATTGAATTATTTTTTCAAAATTGAAGGATATTCGTGTGATTGATGCATATCTTTCAAAAGTGAACGATAAAGTAGCCAAAAAAAGGGTCGAGAATGAAAATGGAAATGAAAATAAAGAGTAAAGACTTTACCATAATTCTTATCCATTAAAAATTCATAAACGTGTTGACAAAATATAGACTGAACAAATTATTTTTGTAGTATTATGTATTAGCCTAAGTGTTTAATTATAAATTCAACTTAATTGATTCATATTTGTTATCATGTTGCAGTTCTGTTTGGAAAGATTTTACAAACTATTTTGTTTATAAATAAATAAAAATGAACGTCAAATAAAGGGATAATATAAATAATTTTTAAATTTTGCCAAAAGTCCTTTCTTTAGTGTGTGCAATACCAAGGATTTGTGAAGTATCATTGAGTGTATTGCATATATTCGACATAACACTTGGTCCTAAAAAGAGTGAAAGAAGTTTGTGTGGAAAGGAAGTGATGGTACATTGGAATTCGATTTTCATTTTCACGTTGTAATTAAATTGTCAAAGTGAAATTCGTTTTCCTTGAACGTGATAATTTTCATAAAAAATGTGGGAGAAAAAGAAAAACTATAATCAAACATGAATTTATAATGCTCCAATGAACATCTCACACGTGGAAGGGTATATTGACCTTGTTGTAAGAACCGTGCGAGTTGGGTCGGACTGAATACCATGGGGGCTCCATCTGAATTCAACAAATGGGAAACTTCCACGCATCTCTGGTAAACTCTCTTCTTCGTTCTCGGCTTCTCTTTGCGATTCACTTCCTATTGTTTGACTCGGAGACGGCTTCTGATTCATTAATGCGGCTGACAGAGGCACGGCTTTGTCTCGAGCTGCATCCCAAGGTTGACCAAACAAAGTACCATTTGTTAAAAACTCGTGAGCTAAATACCCAGCCAGAAGGGTATTACTGGAAGCCAGGTGATCGAACGGCTTTGTTGTTGCTGGTCTATGAAGGCGCGGCTCCGCTAATGTTTTAGTCGTCACTGTTGACGGTTTCTTCACGACATTAGGACCATTATCCGACTTTCTACGCTTAGTTGTTGAAAAAAACTGACCGTGTGAGTTGTTCATCATCGTAAGACACGTGTCGCACCTAACACATTCCACGTAATTACAAATTGCATACTCGTTAATGCACCCAATGGTAACGCTAACAAACTCTTATGCCTCTCTTTAAACATGTAAAAAACGACGTCGTTTCAGAGCAAAAGCACGAAGAAAATACAAATTAAACAGAAAATGACCTAAAAAGGACAGAAATTATAATCAAACAGATATAGATGTAGATGTAAAGACACACGCTGACCAAAATTTAAACAAAATCTGGAAATTTACACAGAGAAACACTCATAGAAGCAAGAAGATAGAGAAGGGGTAGGGGGTTTTGAAATGGGAATTTATAGAAAGGAGGAGGATATTTTGCCCCTGAAGTTTGCAAAAATTACAGAGGAAGGAAAAGCGGATGTTAAAAGGATTACGAGCTCAACTGGTATTGAATGGTTTTATTGCTTTCCTGTTGTGGAGTTTTGTGAACCCCTCAAAATTAACCATTTTAATTATGTTTAAATATTTAATTGTTAATTTTTTAAGCTACGTAAATTCTATTAATAGAAAAAGTTACACCACTAATTTCTACCCTATCACTCTGATTCTTGATCGATTTTGTTTGACAATATCGTATCTAAATTTTCAAATTTGTCGTACTATTGGTCCTAATGTTATGCTGCATAATGAACAAATCAATTGTCGATAATTTTATGAACAAATGATAATGTTATGTTAATAAACGATAAAATATTGTCGCTACGTACTGTTACTAATATATGTAATAAGTTACGTGTATTACGAACACAAATGTATAGTATTAGTTGATATTAACTTTGTGTACATATTATCTATGGATAAAGTTTGTTGGTGAATACGTAATTAATTAATGGACCGTGACCAATGAAATATCATTATCAATTGGACTATTTTTTCAATTTTTTAAAGCTAACAAGTTACAAGAGATTAATGTTGGAAATAACTATTAAGCTTTGCCCATGCCCCATGACAAAAAACAAGACAAATCAAGTAATCAACGTGCTAAAAGACCTTAAGAAATTATATTATTCATTGAATTTTGAATAGGATTTGAAACTTTTGAATTAAAACGTGTGTGTCAAAATGGGTAGACTGATTCAAACTGATTCATGTGTATATAAGCCTAGTTTATACTCGTAGTGGCATGAACCAGGCCACATAAAAATATGGTTCGAACATAGTCTAAATTGTCTTCAAAATCTAGGGACCTATCGGCCTGCAAATACACAAATAGTGCAAACTATCCGATCTAATTTGGGCCTACTACTCATTTTTTAATCTATAAGTGAAAAAACTAAAAAATTTCATTGATATATTTTCAAATTACATCGTCAAAGTGTTTGCGAAATTTATTTAAACACTTTATAGACGAATTTACTACTAATTGTACAATTTTTTAATAAACCGAGCCGATTGGGCTCATCCTCATGAGGTGTTGGTTTAAAAATCAACACGACACGACACACTATTATTTGCAAATCAATCTGCGAACTAGTCCAAGATGAGCTCTGCTGATTTGAGTGTGATTTTTAACGGGCTAGATTGCTCCAAACCTTGGCCTTGGCCTATGCCGCTCACCAATTTCAACTATACTAACAACAACCAACAAATAGCTAGCCATGACTAGTTGCGAATGACTTGAAGGACCTAACCGATGGCCTTTGGAACCTTTGATTTTATCTCTTCAATATCTTGCATCATGATAATTTTTAGGGGTGGTGGGGGAATTTTGGGAAGACGTGTAATATGATGAAAAACAAATCTCTGTTTCATTTACTTATTTATTTTTAAAATATTATTTAAATTTAAAAAAAATAATAATAATAAGAGTTGAGGAGGGGATCGTGTTCCTCGCCCCCACCACTATTCCATGACAAGTAATACGGGGCGGGAAATTTTGCTATCCTAATAACTTCAAAATTTACCTATTAAATTAAATTAATCTTTATGTATTGATTATATTAAGATTTGTTGTTTCATCTAAAAGATCAATTTTAATTAAGAGGAGTAACACGTATTTTTACATGTTGTTTGTTGATTTCATCTTTATTCGATGCGTGATTTATTACTTATCATTCTCAAATACGATAGTAGTTCGTTTGAGTGTAAAACTTTTGAATCATTTAAGTTTTGACTAGACGAGTTAAATTTAATGGACTCGGATATCATATTTTAAAAGAATGTTTTGGTACAACTTTTTCTAACTTATAAGTTGATCAAACATAATTTTTATTTACATATTCCTTAGAACCCACAACTTATATCTATTTTTTATTCCTGAAAAAAACTAAAAGTTGGTCCTTATTGATCATGATAAGCAGATAAGGATATTGTCTAGGATTCTATATATCTTAAAGGTCGCTTTTATCATAAATATATGGTCCCAACATTTTGAATAACTCTACTTAATGCTTAATAAAATAGGTCCACGAATACGAGAAATATATCATTCTGCACACAAAACTAAGATCAGCCGATATAATAAGCTCATGTTTGGTCCGGATTAAAATCTGATTTTGATTTAAATCAAAGTCAAATAATCAATATTAACTACTTCTTTCATGAGTCCCACAACTTTTCAACCATACATTTCAAAAACTTGTATCAAAATCTACTAAAATCTAATTTTAATCACCACCAAACACCCTCTAAAATTTCACAAGTGATACACATACTATTTCTTTCTGTAACATATATTCATTTAATAGTAACATAACCATTCTTGGGAACCAAATAGTGAGATGTCCATTAATTTAACTTTAAAGTAGAAGAAAATTGTCAAATAGTAACCAACAACACTATAAAGTTGAAAAGGTTGGGAACATGGTGCATTTTTCCTATAATAGAATTTTAGGTACCTAAAATTTAATATTCATCTTTCATTGAACACCTTGCTTTTCTCATTTTTGCCATGACTTAGGATTCGTTTGACATGATTTCTATTTTGCTTCGACTTTTTCTAGAATATTTTTTTAAGGAAATTAGTTTAGATCAACTTACTCTAAAAATTCTTAATACTTTTGAAAAATTATTCAAATATGTTCAAAAATTATTTCTTAACTTCAGAAACAACTTTTGACTTTTTTAAAAGTATTGTCAAATGAGCCCTTATCCTTTGTCCACACAAGTTTCCATAGTTTACAAAGTTATGTGAAACTGGATAAGATTAAGTAATATTAAAAAATAAATATGATATTGTCAAGTACCTTTCAATTTAATGTAGAAGTAGACATGCTTAACGGGTAGTTATTGCTGATATTGGGAAAAAGATTTTTGCATAGTGGGCTAGAAAAGTGTTCCGGTTGATCAGCCCGATCCAAATATTACTGGGTCTAGGTTAAATCCAAAAGGTAACACAATCAATTTATTAATTACGTTTAACTCTTTGTTCCTACACTTAATGGAGATTTTTCTTTCAAATGTAATCAATTTATTTATTATGTAATACTAAACAAACACAATTTTGTTACACTTACATCCTGGTTGACATTTTGAATGACAGTCCATGACGTAGCAATCAATTTTGTAATTGATTTCTTTAATACTTGTTCAAATCAATGACCTCGATTTTTATACTTAATGGGATGTCATCTAAGATGTACACATTGAATATACAAGTAGATTAATTCAAACAATATTGCATATAACAATAAATCAAATTTTAATCATATTTTTCTTCATTAATTGTATTTAATGTCGTCAAATCTAAAATATTAAATATGCTATAAATACATAATATGAAATATGTAACCCTCAAATGTTATGTGCTACATGGGACTTTCACGAACCTGGCACAATCCACGCATATTTGTTTGTTATTTTGTAAGGAAAAAGTTTGAGGGGGTACATTTTTTATTCTAATTTTAAGGGGTTGTTTAAGCTCCATTATTCGAATTTTAAACTTTAATCTCACACAATTGCACGATCTAAAAAGTTCGTTAACATGTTTTGTACAACATTTTAAGTAAGAGATATACCAAAAACTCATAAAGACTGTTATTCGAGATCCAATCCTTAATTTTGTACAAAAATACGATTTTAAAGTTCTTTAAAGTGTCAAGTTCGACCTTGAGAATTTATGTTTTTATTTGATAAGAATTAAAATTAAGATAAGAATCACATATTTTATCAAATTTTATTGAAATCTATTTAAAATTTACTTATTTTTTATTTTGTCAGCAGCAAAGACCATTTATCTTTTAAAAAGCAGACAGCACAAAAATTCATGAAATGGAAACTTATCCATGTGGCACATGTTTTTACCTTAGAACCCTAAAAAATTACAGATTTGACTCTGTAGAATTTTCGTTTCCCAAATCCCCACCACCATATATATTTAACAGAATTGAATATTCTCAATTCTTGATTTTTCTGTTACTTTTGCCCCTTTTTAATAAATCAAGACTTCTTTCTCACGCTTATGTTCAAAATTCGATTCTCTGTCTTTTAACCCTGACCACAAAACCAGATCAGAGTTTAGTTCATATGCTTTTGAATTTGTAGAAACTGTTTGAATAAAAGAAAAAGGAAAAGAAAACAAAAGGTTCTTGAAACTTTTGAGAATCTTGTTTGATCGAAGTAATTTATTTATCTTCTTTGAAGATTGGAATTATTGATCAGTTATAAAAAGAGATGTGGGCTGGTGTTGATGTTCTGTGGGCTTCGAGCATCTGCTTTCTGTATTGTTCTTCTGACAGTGAGAGGTAAATATGTGTGTACGTTTTTCTCTTTTAATTGGTATTTAATTATGTTTGCTTTAATGGATTATTAAATTTGATTCAAGCAATTTAAACACGAAAGTTTCTTAATTTGTAGAATCTTGAATTTTTTTTGGGTCTGGGAGTTTTGGATTGTGATTTTGATGATCACTAGGTAGTATGATATAAGTTGAATTCTGAAATGGGTTATAAGTCATAAGACAATTAACAAGAACTCAAATTTTTTAAGTCTGGTATTGGGTTTAAAGTTCCCATTTCTCAGTTCTTTTTTGGGATATGTTTAGTTTTATGATTGATGGTAACATAAGTCCTTCTAGTATATGAATGGTATGCAGCTGTACTACAGTGAAATGGACAAGATTGTACCTCTTTTTTCTTCTTGTTTAATACTGTCTAGTATTGCCTCGCCCGTTACCGAACATGTCACTAATGGATAACACAAGTGAACTTTGTAGTTAATTGCAATCCCGACTATAGTACTGATTGTAAGAAACTTTATGGGATGCTTGTAATTATGACTGCATATTATTGTTTTTAATTGTCTGTCTTATGGTTTTGAAGATTTGCGGGAGGGCTGAAACGGTATGAGGAATGAGAATCGTATTAAAGAAGGGAGGAGGGATAAGATTAGTGTTAAGTTGGGAAGGATAATGCAGTGTCTTTGCTCGGGGGAACAGTTACTTAGAGAAGAAATGGTCCCTTCTTCTGAATCTCTTGCAACCAAGGATTATACACACAGTGTTTATTCATCTCAAGCCGGAGAAGCTGAACGGAAGCCTGACACTGGAAATATTGAAGAAGCTGAATCATCTTTGCGCGATAGTGGTTCGTTAAATTACGAGGTTGTTTCTCTAATTCTTCTCTTGCAAACATCCTTTTGATGTTTCTTTTATCCGTATCTTTGGTAGAATTTTCACTCATTCGTTTGCTTTTGCTTTTCTTTCTCATCCATATATCTAATGCTGTTTTTTACTGATCTGTTCTATCATCAGAGTTAAAATGCTAGTATCTTGGCTAGCTTAGTCTTTGAGTAAGAGCATGTTTTGCTCTATGTAAAACTTTTCTAGAAATTAAGTTAAGATTTTCTATTGTCTGGAAAAAATTAACTTCGAAAATCAGGCTTGTCAAATAAGTAAGTTTGACTTACTTTTAAGCATAAGCAAACATGCCCTAGAATTTGTGCTGCAACAAAATTGTAGCTTGTTTATTTACTATAACTATGACTAAGAAATCATTATTCCAGGAAGCCAGAGCGTTGTTAGGAAGGTACGAGTATCAGAAAGGGAACCTAGAAGCTGCCTTACATGTGTTTGAAGGGATAGACATTGCTTTAGTGACTCCAAAGATGAAAGTTACGCTTTCTAAAAGAGGAGAAACTCGTAAGAGGCGGTCACAAAATTTTGCGACACCACCAATGTCAATACATGCTGTCAGCTTGCTCTTTGAAGCAATGTTTCTAAAAGCAAAATCATTACAAGCACTTGGGAGGTATAAAGGTAGCTTGCATGCTAATTGGTGAATCGTCCTTTTTTTATTTGCAAATAAGTATCTATTGAATCACCTATAGAGGAGACAAACTTATCTATTTAATATTTAATTTCAGCGGTATCTTATGGATTCATGCTGTTTTAGATTTTTATTATATTCTCCTTTTTCCTTCATTATAATCACCTAAATAATTTAAATTATTTAGATTTATAAAGATTCTTTGGTGCTTATCAGGCTTATTATTGTCTTGTTTTGAATAGTATCAAATGTAATATTATATTAAATGTAATATTTCATGCATAGTAATTCCATTATTACTGGTAATGATTGTTAGAGCAATCTACATAAACAAAATCTGAAAATTCTCTGAGCATTTCAATGATAACTAACACTGCTTACAAATTACAGTTTGTGGTTAACAAGATAGTAACTGTTACATGGACTTCTGCTTATCCTAATTTTCGGAAGTTCCGATATCTGCATTTCTTCCTACTGCTCCCTTTTTTCCTCCATTTTTTTTTATAATATATATATTTTACAGGGAAAGGGAAAAGGTGCTGGATGAGGGTAAAAACTATTTGTGAGATTGATGAATTGACAAATTATGAATGGTTTTCTGATTTATGATTTTATCATCTTTGCAGAAGCTGCTCAATCATGCACAGTTATCCTGGACATTGTTGAATCTTCATTACCAGGTGGCTTGCCTGAAAACATTGGTGGTGACTGTAAATTGCAGGAAACAATAAACAAGGCTGTAGAGCTGCTTCCAGGATTATGGAAACTTGCTGATCATCCCAGTGAAGCTATTTTGTCTTACCGTCGGGCACTTTTACATCAATGGAACCTTGATGCACAAACTACGGCTGAGATGCAAAAAGAGTTTGCCATTTTTCTTCTGTATAGTGGAGATGAGGCAAACCCCCCAAGTCTGCGATCCCAAATGGACAGTTCCTTTGTACCTAGAAATAATACTGAGGAAGCTATTCTTCTTTTGATAATTCTTTTAAGGAAAGTTACCCTCAAGAGAATTGAGTGGGATCCATCAATTTTGGATCACCTTTCCTATGCATTATCTATATCAGGTGGACTGAGGGCTTTAGCTAATCAAGTGGAAGAGTTGCTGCCTGGGGTTGTACATCGGAAAGAAAGGTATCATATATTAGCTCTCTGTTACCATGGAGAAGGCGATGACTTATCTGCTCTGAATTTATGGGAAAAAATGTTGAAAAGCCACGAGGATCCTACATGTGTACCGGCTTTACTATTTGCTTCAAAGATATGTGGAGAGAGCTCAAAATTTGCAGAAGACGGAGTTTCTTTTGCTTGCAGGGCTATTGAGAGCTTGCATGGAAGATGCGATCAGTTGGTGGGTGTTGCCAATTGCATGCTAGGCATCTCACATTCAGCAAATTCTAGATCATGTGTACAAGATAGTGAGAGGGCTAAAAGACAATCTGAGGCTCTCAAGTCCTTGGAAATTGCTGGGAGAATGACAAGAATGAGAAACCCCAGTATCGTTTACCACCTTTGTTTAGAAAATGCTGAGCAAAGGAAGTTGGATACGGCACTTCAGTATGCAAAATGTTTGCTTAAATTGGAAGGCGGGTTTAACCTTGAAGGATGGATACTGTTGGCACGAATTTTATCTGCTCAGAAACGTTTCCTTGATGCTGAAACCATCATTAATGCAGCTCTGGATCAGACTGGAAAATGGGATCAGGGAGAATTGCTGCAAACAAAGGCTAAACTCCAAATTGCACAGGATCTAGTGAAGGAGGCAATAGAAACTTATACTCAGCTTCTCGCTGTTCTTCAGGTTCAGAGGAAAACTTTTGGTTCAGGGAAGAAGCAAAAGGTACATTTGTCGCTCACTTGTTACACACACACACACACACACATTTCACTTCCTTACTACTAATGATGAACATTATTTAGTAACATTTAAGGGTTGTTTAAGGTCTTTAAAGGAATTGAGTGACTCTTGTATGTCTTGTTGCTTGGTTGGTTGAAACGTATTTTTTAAAAAGAGGATGGTTTAACCATGTTTATGGAGAACGTTGACTGAAGCTGTTAGAAAGACCTATACAAGATACAAGTTAACCTTAAATCAGTTGGATTGAAATTTTATAAACGGTTCAAGTGCTTAAAATTTGACAGAGAACTTGTTCTGAAATTTAGTTGAAGGGTAGTATAGATTTTGTATTCATTTCAATGTGTTAAGGATAAGTTGACTTGAGTTGAACACCTACACAAATCCTGTAGTTGTACATCAACTAAATCATTTAGTTTGCTTAAAATGAATATGATAATGTGTATATGTATTAGGATTCAAGTACCTATATTATGTACCTATTTAATCATAAACGGTTGTCATAAAATCATAATACCTGAGAACTTGTGTACATAAAATATTTACATGGAACTTTATTGTGCATAATTAGAGTATTGCATATATACAGGATCTAATTGTAACGTGTCATACCAATAAAAAGATTGTCAAAGATATTCTCTGTCACCACTTAATTTTCACAATTCACTAATGACACGTCCCTCTACCCGCCAAATAAGAATAATAAAGATTATCATTCGACTATGGCTGCCTGCAGAACGTTTTTCATGTCGGCATGTTTACAATAGTTTGAATCTCCATGTTGCAAAAATATATACAAATTTGATGCATCCAGGCTGGTATGAATTGCTACGTTCCATAGGGTGACTTGTTATTCTGTACGTCAAACAACTTTGATGTCTTGTCCATCATGCTTAATTAATACAATTCCTCCTAAGTTTCTTCATTGAGTATAATTGTGTAAATGGAGGCAATTGATGGGATGATTCCCGGCTTGTGGCTTCATGTATAATGAAATTATTTTGCTTTGTTTTGGGGTCTCTTAGTTTCCAAAATCAAATTGAGATTGCTCTGCATGTTACTTTTAGTTACGTGCAAGCGTTATGTAAGAACTTCACATAGTTTAATACTTATCTTGCACGTACGTTGAGATTACATTGATTCCTTAAGTGTATCAGCTACATGAATTATGCCAAGTTGGGAATTCACCTTCTTTGCTCTTTGTCAGAGGCTTCCTCAGGTGCGTAAGCTACATAGGTTGTGCCTATGTCGAGTAACCGACCTTACCTCGCCATTAGCCAAAATTTCCATGATGCTTGCTAGGTTTCGATGTTGCATCAAGTGGACGGTTTCAATGAGCTAAGTGCTGCACGTACTTGGAATGTTCAAATTTATGACAAGGGGCTCCAGTTGGCATTTCATCCGCCTACACCTTATAAAATTGAGATAATTTTGAATGAGCTATGTGGTTGTTGAAATCCTATGATGATGCCTAATCCCCTCATCCCATGGATAATGCATAACCAAATACTTTTTGTGTTTTAAGGATAATAATAATTCAACCATTTATATTAGTAGACTACTTCAAACGAGTTGCTGCATTAGCATGTGCACATTTTCTTTTATGGTTTAGTTTCCAAAGGTATAAAAGTCTGTTGATCATGGCAGAATAAAGTCAACAACCATATATGTGCGCAGCCTACATCAAACATATAGTTGCTGCATTAGCACATGCAGTTTTTCTTTTGTGGTTCGGTTTCTGAAGGCACAAAATTCATTCGATCATGGCAGAATAAAGTCGATAGATTTTGAGCTGGTAATTAACCTTAAGGGATAATTTGTGGACAATTTGTTAAGTACGCTACAAATATGTTTGGCTTAGCTTAGAAGCCAACAAAGATGCCAAAATTGGCTTCTTGCTTCTGGCCAGTATCAAGAGTGATTCTCATGTTGGATAATATCCATCCCAAACCTTGCAGATCCAGCTGGATGATTGGCTAAATCAGGTGAAGGAAAATAACAAGGTTTATTTTGTGAGGCCATAGCTTTCTACCACTTCTTAACTCTCCAAAACTTGCCCACGTTTCCTATTGGATTATTTCCCCTTCAGATGGAGTTAAACTGAGTTCTCTCTTGTTCACTAAGGATCTTAATATTGATACTTTTTCAACTGTTTCCTTTCTTCCTTTCTCCCTTATTTTCTTCTGTTTCCCTTGTACAGTATTTCAGCCTAGTAGTAATTGCGCTTCAATCATGTTTTTAAAGTTTTAGTTAAGCACATTAAAACCTAAATAAGTGTGTTTTTTAGGAAGATTTTCTACAATATTAATCTAGGAAGAAGTGTCTCTGTGTGTTTGAATTGGGGGTATTCATTGCTGTCATAGTCCATTTTATTTTCAAGCTATATCTCTGGCATTGTAATTTTATTCTCGAAGTGTATTTTTGTCAGCTAGTAGCTTATTGTAAGCATATCGACTCATTTCCTGCCTGGGAAAAATGAAGTTTTTAGACTGAAGTTCCTTTCTATGTAATTGACAGGAAAACAAGAACCACCGCAAGAATTTAGAGATGGAAACATGGCACGATCTGGCTTCTATCTACATAAGATTGTCCCAGTGGCGTGATGCTGAGATCTGTCTTTCTAAATCTGAAGCAATTAGTCCTTTCTCAGCTTCTCGATGGCATATGGCTGGTATAATCATATAACACTTTTCTTTATATCGTTTCCTTTACCCATCTTGTCTACTATTCTGTTTTCATTTCATTTGAAAGGAAAACTCAAAGAGAGAGGGGAAGAAAAGACAGATCCAAAGTGGTTTTTTCAGTTTTGTATGATTGCATTTATAGTCCATTTTTTCCAAAATACATTTTTTAAATACTCATTTCCAACCGCACATTCTTCCATCAAATAATATTACACGTAAATCCAAAATTTTTCCTTATCTTTTAACCACACATTCTCCAAAAAATAACTATTCCTAAATACGTTTTCTCCTAAAATCACATTAAAATGGCCAAACGGGCGCTTAATCATTTATACGATGACCAAGTGCAATGGTGAAGTTACTACCTTAGTTTGCTCCTCTTATAATCTCAAAATTCTCTTCATTCCTATCAATATTTGTCAATTGACCGAGATAAAAAAAAAATTGTACATCCACTATATCATTACATCCACTGTAATTGGTATCATTTGATTACTTTTGAAAAGAGAGATTGAAACAGTAAACTAGCCCAACAAACTATACTCTTAGAGACCATTGTTCTGTTGAAAGAATACAGACGTCGAAGAGAAGTTGAGAAAATGAATGAAATACAAGTATTCATTATCAGGCTTTTTGTATAATAGCTGATTGTAGGGTGGTGATTGAGTAGAAAATCAATTTTTCGTACTGTTCGCTGACAATCAGATTTATTATCCTATGGAGGNAAGAGAAGTTGAGAAAATGAATGAAATACAAGTATTCATTATCAGGCTTTTTGTATAATAGCTGATTGTAGGGTGGTGATTGAGTAGAAAATCAATTTTTCGTACTGTTCGCTGACAATCAGATTTATTATCCTATGGAGGGGTCCTTCTGGAAGGTTAGTGTCTCATGGTAGGAGAGACTTTTTGAAGAGGCAGAGGAAAGGAAGGTTGTATTCGCCAATTTATAAAGAAAAGTCCCTCGATCTAATGGTTTTGAGATGGTGTCGATCTTGTTGGGATGATGTTGATATTTACTTGGTGCTTATGCTTATTGTTTGGTAAGGTGGATTAGATAGTTTTTGACAGTAGATACAAGAAAAAATGTTGATTCTTTATGTTGTATTGTCTTGTATAATATATAATACTGTGTACAAACATGAAATTATAGGTGGCAAGTGTTAGATGCCGCCTGAGTTTCTGATGTCCTATCCCCCTTTTAGGTCGCACCAATATTTAAGTAACTAGATTCCTTCATTAAGATTCATGTGCTTGCATTCATCTGGCCAAGAGAACTTATTTGCTTGTAGAGTCTGAGATGCATTTCGTTTGATGTATGCAGGTTTACTTCACGAAGCTAAGGGCCACCACAAAGAAGCACTGACGGCATTTATGCGTGCTCTGGATGTTGATCCAACGCACGTCCCCAGTCTAGTCTGCAAGGCAGTGGTTCTCAGACAGATCAGTAGCCAGTCTTCAGCCATTGTCCGGAGCCTTCTGACAGAAGCACTTAGACTCGACAGAATGAATACTTCCGCATGGTATAATCTTGGCCTCCTTTACAAGGACGAGGGTGGGGCATTGGCACTGGAGGACGCTGAATGTTTTGAGGCGGCTGCACTCCTCGAAGAGACGGAACCTGTACAGGCTTTCAGATGATGAGCTATTTTGCAAATTTCTCGTGCTTTTGATAAATTCAATGTATTTATAATCACATGTTGATTTCTGAAAAATAACGAAAGTGTGAATTTTGTTATTGAATCTTGACTTGGTTATAAGCTGCATGTGTGCTGAAAAGTATGAAAGCTCATATTCTTGAAAGGAACTTGATCGGTTTGTTGTTAACATAAGCCATGCACAAAATATTCAATGTTGAAGTATGCGCAGTTATAGAAGCAGTTTAAAATTGAAAATCTTTTTCACAATCAGACTATTGAGTAATTGAGTCGTTTTAACCAAGCACAGTGAGAAGCTGTCTAGTCAATGCAATTAAATCAGAGCAGAATCTACACGTAATCAATTCAGTCAAGCCATCAAGGACAAATAACTCAACGAAGAGTGAAGCTTTTGAATAGGAGAGCATGGACTAGCCTCTTAAGGCTCCTATGACAATTCATTTTTTTTTTGTTATGTTGAACTAACTTATATAATTTAGGTGGCGGGTTGAAAAATATTATGCATAATTTCTTAAAGAAATATTGAGACAATATATTTCATTCTTTGCCAGTTATTACTTAAATCTTCTCACATGCATTAAGAATCAACTAGATGATGAAAGCTTGTAAAAGTGTTGTACATGTAGCATTGTTGTTGTCATATTCAATTTGAAATCTGAACCATTCGAACATGGACAGTAGCAGTCAACGAACGATAATCACTGCAGATTTTACATTTATCCCTTACGAGAGAGAGATATATACACATTACACACTCCTCTACACGAAAAAGGGTATGCCCTCCGACAACGAAAAGTAAAATTACTTCGTCTGTTTGTCCAAGAATTTTAGAGAAAGAATCAAACATTTGAGAGATTTTCTTGTCTGCCCACATTAAAATAAATTCCTTTTAATGTCCTTTCTCAAAAATTTTAGCAGTAGTGTAATGGAGAGTGGTAAGAGAGAAGAATCAGGACCAAGTGCTTCAGTGGGAGAAGAGAAGAAACAAGAAAATGAAGAGGGCTTTGATTATGAAGAAGAGGGTTTTGATGAAATGGATCAAGAAAATAGAAATGTTTTTGAGAATTTTAATCCTGGTCCTCTTCTTCCTCTCAAAGAACAGATTGAAAAAGACAAGGTTTTTTCTTCTGCTGCTTCTTCTTAATCTCACCCTTTCTTGTTCTTCTTGCTTTTAGATTTCTCTGCAAAATCTTGGTTTTGTTTGAATGTAGTTATTCACGAAAATTGGGATCTGTCAGGCTTTTGGTGCAAAAATGAATCTTGTCCCTGATGGATGTGTTGATGATTAAAGTTAAATAAAAGTGTTAGTAGGTAGAAGTTTTGAAAACTTTGACGGACCTTTTTTTGACCGTGACTTTTGTAGATTTCGTGAATTTTCTAAATATTTGTATGAAATTAGTGAAAGTCTTTTGTAAATTTATAAATTTTTATTTTAAAACATTTAGAGAATTTTATAGAATTTAAAATATTTTTTAAAAATTTTCATTTGAGATAGAATTTACATGAATCTAGTGCAATATTGTAAAGATATCAGGTTTTCACAATTGCCCCTCTCCTTTCTTTTTTTCTCAAATAATAAAAATATATATTTTAAAAAGAATAAAAATTTAAGACCTTAATTAAATAAAAAATAATAATTATACATATAAAAATAAATATAGTATTCAATATTATTAATATAATATACCTTTAAAGAATAGATAAAAAAAATTTAAATTTAATTATAAATTAGTCTATATAAAATTTTATAATTTAATTAAAAATAAATATTTTCAGAAAAAATAAATCAAAAAAGAAAAAAAAAGTTATAAAAATAAAATTTAATTTTTTCATAGAAAATAAAAATAAATAATGAGAGATAGAGAGAGAAAAATAGAAACTAATACAATCAATAAAAAAAATTTAATCATAACTCTAATGTTTGTAGAATGAAAAATGAAAGAGAAATATTGAAAAAAAAATATATTAATTTTTTTTATTTTTTTTGGTGAAAGTCTCCCAAAATCTTGTGATTAATGAGAGACAAATTTTGAAATTTTATTTGAGTACTTTCTGCTTAAAAGTTAATACCATGGAGACTTTTATAAAAGTTTCTAAAAGTCGTAAAAATTTGAATACCCCAAAACTTATAGAGACTTTTAAAAAGTTTTAATTAAATACACCGTGATTTTTAAAGACTTTTTAAAAGTTTATAAAAGTCTCAATTGAATACACCAATACTTTTAGACAGTCTCCAAAAGTTTACATTGAATATCCCTAAACTTTTTAAATCCCAAAAAAGTCATTAAAAGTCTCAATTGAATATACCCCCGTAAGACTAATGTTCCATTTTAAAATGTACGTTATTAATAGGTTAGTCCAAGCCTTATACGTTTTAGTCTATATTTTAATAATTATTCAATATGAGATTTTTCCTTAACACGTCATGTAAGATAGTGTCTCGTTAGAGTAGTCCAATTTTAAAATTCGCGTGCTTATTTTCTAGTCTTAATCGGATCAAACTCGTTGGAGTTTAACGGACTCTTATACCATATTAAGACTATTAAAATGTCAACTTTAATAGGAGGAGTAATCTAGTCTATATTTCGGTAATTATTCGATGTAGAATTTATCCGTAACAGTTCATGCTCTTAGACGAGTTTTCAATGAATTCTTCAGTTTTGAAGCTGAAATTTGATTATTAAATAGCAGGGATAATGAATTAAGATAACATGTCAAGAGGAGGTGGGGTTCACATTCTTAGACTCTGGGGGAAAACAGTCAATATAGCCCAGCACTAATTTATAACCAAAGAGGGTTTATATTCTTGAACTCTGCTATTGGCATTTGGGCTTTGATCATTGTTGTCTGTACAAATTTCAAGGTGTTCTACTATTTAAGTTTTACTTTTTCAGTTGGTATTTTGAAACCTTCAAGTTCAAGGTGTTCGAATTCATGAGTGAGGAGTTATTAATGTGGGAGCAACGTGTATGAAACCGTCCCAAAACAGCAACAAAAGATGTAATTCGTGAACAACATTGTAGTTTTTGCTGATTCTTGAATGAATACCAAGAAATATGCATCAATATCTCATTGATTTGCACACAATATTAAGAATTTGAACTCATAGATTCCATTTTTTATATTTTCATTAGGAGGATGAGAGCTTAAGAAGACGGAAGGAGAAGCTTCTCGGCTGCTTGGAAAGTGATTTAAATGGTTCGTCTTAAAAATCACCGATCCATGATGTCGGACCCCTTATATATACATCTTGGTTTTTCAATAGTAATGGTGCCTACTTTTGCAGGACAAATGGAGCCTGAAGTTCAATTTCAATTAATTGGAATCATATCTTCTGATTTTGGTGAGCTCAATAGTCCCTTGCCTATTACTGAAGACCAGCGCAAGCATGTACTTTTTAGTCTCAGAGAGGGCTTTGATTACCGCCTTAAGCTAACATTCGCAGTTCTTCACAACATCGTGTCCGGCCTGGCCTACACAAATACAGTTTGGAAGTCTGGACTCCAAGGTTCGGAATCTGCATTTTTTACACATTATATATTGCACGTTACCGATTACTTGCATCTTTTCGAACTTATAACCTTTGTCCGAGTAGAGTGGAAAATATTTTAATAATGGTGCACATTCTGAAATTTTTCGAGAATACTTGCTCATCGTTAAGAATTCATTTTATAATGGTACAATAAGCTTGTGGAGAAGTCTGTTAATCATCTGCTGGTAACATATATGAAAAAATGTTGTAGCATTTTTGAGGCTCGTTCTCTTTTCATCTGTCAATATAGGTAACTACGCCCACGTTTAGACTTCTGTTTCACTCATGCTAATCTTCAATAATATTATTATTTCTCATGTTTGTTTTTCCATTTTTCCCTTTGATTTTCTTCGTAGTTGATCAAAGCAAAGGTATGTTGGGCACTTTCACTCCTCAACGAGTACCATATGTACACACCTTAGAGGAGGAGACGACTCCATCTGGGATGCTTGCAAGAGGAATATATACAGCTAAGCTTCAGGTGTGTGTAGTTGCAATGTGACGTGTGTGATTTTTTCTTTTAGCCGATAATTTATGGCCTGTTTGACAAGGCTTTTGAAAAGTCAAAAGTTGCTCATGAGATTAAGAAACTTATTTTAGACATGTTTGGATAATTTTATGAAAGCGCTTTGTATGACTAAAATAGTTTTTAGAGGAAGCTGGTAGGCAATTGACTGGATCTCTTTGAATAATAGAAAAATAGGATAAGTTTCGCCGAGGCTGCTTTAATAGTAGCGACACTTCGAAAAAGTCAGATGTACAATTAATGTCACAGCATGTTTTTCTACGGTTAGAAGTTACTTAAACTTTTGTTGTAAAACATGTTCGACCTTTTTTCAAAATTATGTATCTTTTGGAGTGAGTACGCAATCTCACTATTCTTTTCAAAATAGTTACTTTTTCTTAAGCTTAGCCGAACATTCTGCTTATGGTTTTGTTTTCTGGTATGAAATTGTGCAGTTTCTAGACGATGACAAAAGATGCCATTTGGAGCTCGATTATTCTTTTGAGATACAATAGAGCAGTTAAATCTAGTCAATGTTTTGTTCATTGTTGGTCGAACAAGAAAAAGAGATTTTTCGTTTCTTAAAAGCATTTGTTTGTTTCTTTTATGTTAGTCAACCGTAGCTATGGTTATATATCTGATTTTGAGCTGAACTTTTGTAAATTTCATTATCATATACAGTTGGAATTGTTCATCTAGCTTTAAAGTCGACTTATTGTACATTGTGCTTGCCTGTTTGGTTTATTGCAAAATATAATGCCTTAGACAAATTGGTAGAAAACTGAAAATGAAGTCGTGAAGTCTATTGTTATGCACACTTCAAACCTAGCAAATTGTAGGGCTCATTTGACCGTTCTTTTTAAAAGTCAAAAGATGCTTACAAGATTAGAAAGTTACCTTTGAATATATTTAAATAATTTTTATAAGTGTTTTATTTGGTTAAAAAGTATATTTAGATAAAGATGAACTAAAATAGTTTTTTTAAGGTTTTTTACAAGAAATACAAACTCTACCGAACAAGCCTGTAGTTACGGTCTCCAACCTTTGATATGACTAGCACTTGGATCCTTTGGCATATGGATTCTTGACCTTCAATTTTCACATAAAAGTTCTTTTTTTAACTCGAATAAACTCGATTATTTCCATTAACTCTATCTTAAATTGAATGATCTAAAAGGTTGAGTAGACCTAAGAAATTTTGATAGAATTTTCCAACTATTATCCATCAAAATAACTCTATTAAAAAGTGAGTTGAACAATTTAAGCCTTACAATTCATCCAACTATTATCCATCAAAATAACTCTATTAAAAAGTGAGTTGAACAATTTAAGCCTTACAATTCACAAGTGCTAACATATTTAAAAAATTAATATGCAATATATTGCATTTTTCCTTATATATAGAAAATTTTCTGGTACAATACGACGATTCATCGATCAGAATTATATAACTTTCAATTGAATTTATCGCATAATGTGAGGTATATTAGAGTGCAAGATAACATTATTTATTCAAGAATGCTTATATTGTCATTTTCTTTCAAAATTCCAATCTTCTTGTTGAAGTAATACAAGTTTTTTCCAACTAAATTTGTATTTAATTAGTGAATTAACTTGTATCCTTTGGAAAAATCCAAAGATCAGTACAAGTTTGAAAATTCCATGGCCTGCAAATCTCTGTCTGCATTAATCCTACACTCACATAGGCGAAAAAATCAAAGCTTGCAAATGGCGGAAGAAAACGACGACCCAACAATCCAAACCTTGTATTTACACTTGAAATGGAATTATCTTGAAAGATTTCAACCTCAATCATCAGCGTATGATCAAAATAAGCGAAACCCTCAATGGAATCGACATCCAATTCCACTTCAAGATTTCGATTCAGAGATCATAATCAAGAAATGGACGATGATGATTCCTCAGAAGGCCACACAAGTGTAGATTATTCTTCTGTAACTAGCGAAGAAAATGTCGAGGCCGAGCTTCAATCCATGACTGCCAAGGTTAATATAAAGCATACTGATTCTTGAACAATCTTTACCTACAGTGCATTTGGGGTGCAATTTTAGTTTCTTTTCCATTCTTACTGTATAATTATATATGTTTGTTTGCGAGTAAGCATTTATTTATCAGAATATTATGTGTTACTTGTGATCTTGTAGGGTGTTCAGCATCTGTGTTCGGAACTTCTGGAATTGAAGCAGGAGTCGGATTTGGATTTTCAAAAGAGCATCTTTTCAAATTACTCTGCCTTTCTTGCGTAAGTTCTTGATCGAATTAACTGTTTTTTTTTCCTGGGTCCTAAATGGGTGCTGTTATTGGATTTGCAAAATGGGAATTTGTGCATCAAGGTTACAAATTTTTCGGGACTGCTCTGGATGTCATTTTAATTTGTATTATTTCTGCAATGCTCAAATTTTTGCATAAATAATCGAAAATGTTGCTTTGAAATTTGATATTTTTGCTTCAATGGAGATTCTCAGCCATAGGCTTCATATCTTGTTGAAGATATATTTAAACGGTATGCATTTGGGTCATCTAACAACTTAAGCATTTAGATAAGTGGTTCAACATATCTTTATCCAAGAATGTATGTCCTTGAACCTGCATCACTTATGGAACTAGTCTTCATTACAGTACAATTCTCTTCACGTTTGGTATCTATTATGTGTCCCTGACTGGCATAAGGCAGCAATAGGGCATTGTGTAATGATGAATTTATCCAAGATGTCTTAGTTGTCCTGTCTTAGTTACTACGTGATAATTGTTTGGTGTTTCAACTTTAGGAGATTACGTAGGTTAACTTATGGCCTTTATTTTGATGCTCGTTAATTGCACCATTCTAAATTAATCAATTAGCCCCTCAATGAAACCTGTCACTGGTAAACAAGAATTAATCTATTCATATTTGCAGAATATTTAAAGAGATAGAAGGCCTGCAAAGTGAACTGTTGCAACTGAAATACCAGGCCTCGTCACAGAAGAAGCTCGTAAAAGATCTTAGAGACGCCATTGCTTTAAAAGTTCTATCAGAAGAAACTATAGAATCAATGCATGAAGAACCTCTTCAAGTGCAACTATCTTCTCCAAGCATATTGGAGACTCACACTGAAAATGTTTCTGAACTCCTGGATACTCTTCTTTCAGAACACAGGCATGATGATGCTCTTGCGCTCCTTGAAATGGAAGACGGGTATTTCCAAAGTTTGCGGTTGGAGCAAAATTTTTCCTCCAATGAATTAATGTTCTACAACTCCATGATATTGGAGAAGAGGGCTATGCTTTCTGATCAGATCACATTAGTGGCAAAAAATCCCAGGGTGTCTGCACCAGAGCTGCAAAAGGCATTGCTTCGATTGTGCCAACTTGGTGATAGCAATCTTGCAACTCAATTACTGCTCCAGTATTATCATTCACGTATTGAATTGGGTATTCATGATTTGCAATCTTCGAAAGAATTTCTAGACCTGCTATATATTCAGGAAGTAGCAAGATTTGTATGTTCTATGATCTCTCGAGCAGCAAGCATTTTCATATCCTTGAATGGAGAAACTTCTCCTCATGCTTCGGACCTAATTCAGTGGGCTGGTGAAGAAATTGGAGTAGTCGCTGCTTGTTTCAATAAATTCGTTACCTCCATATCAGAAATAAGTGGTCGACTTTCAACATCCGTAGATACTATGCAGATTGCAATGTCATATTGCTCTTTGCTAGAGAATCAAAAGATCACCCTGCAACCATCTTTGATAAAGTGCATTCGCCCTTGCATCGAAGAAGTATTGCAGGTCCATATAGAGCATTTCAGACAAGTTATTAGTATTTTCACATCGACTGATACTTGGGTTCTTGGTAGATATTTTGGACCCGGAATTATAACAGAAAGGAGTTATGCAATCATTGATCAACAACCAGAATACTTATTTCTCACTAACAGCGGGAGGAAGTTTGTGACAATATTTCAGGTTAGTGAATAAAGTTTTCAGGATTGCATATGTGCAGCATGGTATCTTTTTGGCTCACTGTAGTCTCTATACTTTAGACAGTGGAACAACTCTCGACTGGACATTTGTCCTTTCTTAATGACCTATTATAACTTGTAACTAAAAAGTTTTCCTATATTTTTAGTCATTCACAGAGGATGTTGCGCCTTTAGTTGCCCTTCAAATGGAAAGTTCAGTTCTGAAAGGAATCATGGATCTCTTCACGGCGTATATTGTTATCCTTGAAAGTGCCCTTTCGGGTGATACAGATGTCTCAGAGAAAGGAGGTTCCAAAGTGAATTTTCCAGAGGCAACAGTACAGGAAGTTTCCATTTTAGCTAGTTTGTCAACACTGGCGCAATTTGTCTCCAGCATGGTTAAAAATATCTTTGATGGCATTCGCGACCTGGACTTTGAGATTGATAATTACCTACTGTTCGTTCAAGACACATGCAGTCGACTTCGAACTTGTTTTATTGAGGAATTCATAAGTAACATATTATCTTCAGATGTCGACCATCAATGTATTCCAGAAAGTCGCATCAGCTGGCAGGACAATTCAAAAATTTACAATCTAGTTCCCTCTCCAACTCACCTGGTATGCTCAAGCTTTTAGATATTGAAGTGACTATTTATGTAGATTAATTTTTATATCCACCTGAACACATTTCATCTTGTCTGATTCATCCTAAAAATTCTGCATATTTTCGAGATTATATGCTGAGGGAAAAGATTTTGACGTTTTATCCTCATTATTTATGGAAAGTGATTTTTGAAGTATAGCTGCTTCAACTTTTTTCTTTGTCTTGTTTTCTGGAACCAGAACAATAATAAAGTATATGTTATACAAATTAAGGTCAAATGGCATAATATATTAACAATCCATATTCCGTCTTTCTCGAAGTTTTTGAAGTTCTAAAAATTGTTAGCTTGTCTTGTTCCATATTCTTCAGCAAAGGGAAGAATTACAATGAAAAAAATTTGCAATTTATTAATATCTTTATTGTGTTTGATGTCATTTTACACCTGTATTTGGTACATGTATAAGCTCATGAACTTTTGCCTCTCGACCTTTCAATTATCAGGAACTGTATCTAGAGCTAAAGAAATTACAAAAGCTTGTGGGGGATGATTGTGTTGATAACAATTGGTTGATAAGTCTTCTCGAGGAGCTGGTGGGAGCCACATTTGCATGGATTTCAAGTAAATCAGAAATTTGGACAATTAGCAAAGAGGATTTGGCTGATCATCATGCTGATTTCATGCAGGTATGCATTTGTGCTTTTGTACCGTTTCTAGTATTTAGTCGAATTGTATTAATTTTGTAGTGTTTGATGAAAAAAAAAATTGGATCGTACATGTAAATAGAAAATAAGACCCAACAAACACCTAAAGGGGGTAAATAAGTGTTCAAAATTTCTTTAACAAAATTACCAATAATTATTTGCAATAAGTGACAAATAATTTAGTCTAGATTCATACAAGACAATATTAATATTGCAGGATTCACAAAAACAAGTAAATATCTGTGCATGAATAACACTAGAATTGTTTACGAATGAAAAACCCTTGAAGAACTCTTCAAGAGAAAAAAACCTCTGGACATTATTTGCCATCAAAAGATCCACTAAAAAAAATTTAACTTACAGTTTTGAATTAGACACAACTAAACCTTAGTAGGTTCTGACATTCAATCTGTAACTACCCTAAGAACTCCTTCTTGTGTGCACCCACACTTGTTCCAGAACCTCTGTACAACTTTTCTTAAAGGGTCTTCAAGAACAAACTCATACTCCCTTAATCGAAACTTCGATTACGTCTTGCATCCATGAACTCTCTCAAAGTAAATATGATAGAGGATTTTTGGTGTTTTGATTTTTGTATGAGAAAATAAAACTCCCATCTTTGATTTGTGAAGTGTATCTTCAATTTGTAAAATATTCTCTCTTGTTTTCTTTTCTCACAACACACACCCCCTGCAAAATGAAAAACCCCCACCATATATCTGAAAAATGCAGTTATTGGCGGTTGGGGGAAGTTTCATTTTTAAAAGATGGAAACTAGGTTTTCCCCGCCCATAAGACTGCTCAAGCAGAACTCAAGCATGGGACGGGCCCCTTCTGGAGGCTCGAGCGGAACCTAGGCTCACCAAGGGCGGTAAATCTCAGTAAATGACACTCGAACAGCTTCTTCTGACATCCTGTCGACCCTATAACGCAAACCCTATATTTTGGCCACGAAACAAGCCAATACAAGCTTAGACCTAACAATATTTATTCTGGAAATGATGCAAATTATTAATGGAGATGAATGTAGTCCATTATGTATAGAGGATTTTGCACTCATTTGTCTTCTATGAACACGTTTGAGTATGCACATTTTAGTTTTCTTTTAGTAAAATTCTCTTGTATCCATGGCAGTTTATTCTCGACACACAGTTTCTGGTGGAAATTGCAAGATTCGGAGGATACTTGTCTGATGACATAATAAACGCCTTTTTGGATATCATATCTCGTCTAGAATCATCCTTCATTTCTTCCGGATTTAATCCAGTAAGGTAACTTCTGTTGATTATAACAATGAAAATTTTAGAACTTATGATTGCCTATGTCGCTGCTTATCAAAACATGAAGTTTTTAAAGTTCTTTTCTTCAATTTGCAGGGATTTGAACGATGATGGATGGCCTGGAAATGTTGCTATGAAAGCTCTTGAGAAGTTACAAGAACTTGAAGAGAAAGAATTGCTAGAAAATGAAAATAGTGATACCCCTGGAGAAGAATCTCTTCATGCTAATGGTGCAAGATTATCGACTGATTTCACCAGGACAGATCAAAATTCAGTGACAGAAAATGCCTCCGAATTTGCCATTGATGCAGACGCACAGATGATAAGAGTCGAAGATACCCTTATTGAAGATGACATAAATCTTGAAGAGGAGGAGGATGGCTTTTATGACACAAAGGCAACGAAATCAGGAAATGGAAATTTCAAAGCAGGAAAAATCAAGATTAGACCCCGGGATGATAGATTTTTACTGGACACACTTAGTGATGTAGGCGATGATGGAGATACTTGCCAAGGGGAGACAAGCATTCAATCTGATTGTGTTGAGCTAGGGACGGGTACGTACAACGAAAAAGAGTGTTTACCAACATGACAAAGCGAAGCTCCTGTTCCAAAAGAACAAGTTGAATGACTACATATCCATTTCTGTGGAGATTTTCAAACTATACATTGCTCGAGCATGGATGCGTAAAGCCCATGCAAGAAATTGTGAGACCTGGCTCGCACCGGAGTAGGTTTTACTTGTGTGGTGCCGGGCGAGTCAAACATTTTATCTTAAATTTTTTTGACTATTTATTTATTTATTTTTGGGAAAAACTAATAGAAAGAGAAAAAGTAAAAGTTTACAGCCACCTGTCAGGGATTGACACTAGACACGTGGCGAAGCTCACAATTTCGACATGAACAATGTAAATTCAATTCTAGCACAATCTTGATCGATGAGATATTGCCTTTGTTATATGAACTTATATCACATGAGGTCAAATTAACCTTTTTGAATTAGTTGATCTTACAAGGTCCACAAGTACTGATGATCGAGTAGCTGAATCAACTTTGCAGCAAATTCACGTACTAAGTCGATGCATATAAAATAATTAAAAATTGAAATACATTGTAACGTAAAATAAATTTATATTCGATTTGTTATGTTATCAGATATTCAATTCAATAATTCAGTCCAAAATTGAAAAAATTATGAATATAAAATCAAGAGAAATTTCATATCCAAGATATTAAAAGTATGAATGATTTCAAAACTAAGAAACATGGTTTAAAACTTCAAAAAATCGTTAATGTCCCTAGCTTCACCTGTAGCATCACCACCACCGCACAAGCAGCACCAACACCAAAGGTTTCCCCACAGCCAATGTCCCTAGCTTCACTCCGTCAACGCTGCCTCCAACTACTATGAATTACCGAATTGCATAGAGCCCTTACCACTACTACCCTCACGATTATCGCCACCGTCGATCCACCACCACAACCAGCACCTCCATCTGCACTACCAACAAAAACTACCTCAAATCCCCAACAAAACCAAAATATGGAAACCAACACCTTATCGTTACCGCTAAATCCACCACCCCACCTGCACCAACCACTTGTAGCACCACCATCATCACCTGTACCTCTACCATCGCAACCCACCACTACACTAGTAGCCAGCAAAAGGTCTCCCCACCGCCAAGGTCCCTAGCTTCACTCCGTCAATGTCGCCTCCAACTGCTATGAATTATTGAATTGCTCCAGAGATCCCCTATCGAGCTGTAGCAGCAATAGAGGTGATATCGTTGTGCGACGCTTACATTCAGTGGGTTTGCGCAGCTGATGAGTGAGTTTCACTCATTGTTTAATGCCACTTGATATTTTGATCGTCTTTGAGTAATTTAGAACTTTTTGATGTGTTTGTTCTTGTTGTTTTATATGTTAGGTAATTTGGTGAAAACGATGACTTTGGAGTGTGAAAAGGAGCCAAAGTTTATTTATGTTGATTCTTGTTTAATACTTTCAATTACCCGATCGATAATTGAATGATTTAATACTTTAAATTTAGGCACTAAGAAGATAAATTTAGGCACGATCTAAAACTAATATAACCTAGATTTTGTAGGTTTAAAGAGAAAGTATGAAATTTTTGAAACACGTTCCACTTAAGAATCACGAACTTTATAATTTCTAAAATTTAAATTTCTCGTATAACTTGCATTGATTGAGTTGAATTTGCCACTACATCCATTATTAGATTAGTATAAAAAAATATTGATTCTAAAATTCTATTGTCTAGATGAAATAATTATATTATTCAATAGGCATTTAATATCAATTCCTGTAAATTCGATATCCTTACTTGATCTTATATTACGAAACTTGATACTTTATACTTGTGGTATATCTACATTGTAGGAAACAAATAAGAGCATTGGTGCTCCTCGACGACGATGACGATACGTAGGAGAGAGATAGAGAGAGAAGAGGAGAGAAGATAGAATGGAGAGGAGAGAATATAGGGTGTGTGTATATATAAATTAATTTATAATATTATTAATTTAATATTGATTTATAATATTTGAATTAGCTCGTGTTTGGTACATATTAAAATTTTCATTTTTATTTTTCTACTCATTTTGAATCATACATTCTTCAATAAAATAATATTTTTCATCACATCAATAATTTTTCCTTATTTTTCAATTACGCACTCTCCATCAATTTATTATTTTATAATACATTCTTCCAAAATAACGTTGCTCAAATACATCCCTTCTATCTAATTTGTGTATAAGTTTGGGTCCGGGTACAGGTTCGTCTTCGTCCAAAATCTGTCTTCCAATTTAACTGATCCGCCTCTCCCTCTCTCCTTTCTGGCCTTGCCGAGTGTTGACTGGCATAGTTTCTTTGCTTTTATCATTTTTTTTCATACGAAACATGTCGGCCGCATGTATCCAACGTGTCGGCGGCTTGAATGAAGTAGAAATAATGGAGGAAAATGAGAACTATAAAAATAGGGATCGGAATTTGAGTCGGGTTTTTGAAAGAGACGATAGGAGGGGGAAACGTGGGCAAGGGGTTGACGACAAGGAGAATGTTTATAGGAGTAGAAAAGATGACAGGGATAGAGAGAGGAAATCACGGAATTATGAGTCGGATGATGAGGATGATAGAAGAGGAGATAAAAATGGTGAACGGCGAATGGGTAGGGAGGATAATAGTGATGAAGATGATGATAAGAAAGAGTATAGGAGGAGAGAAGTGGACTATAAAGAAAGGGATCGTAAAGGGGATTCACATAGGGATGTGGAGGCTGATAGGAGGAATAGAAGGGGAAGAAGCGGACATAGGAATGACGACGACTATGAGAATGGGCGATATAGGGGCAGGAAGAATTGGTATAATGAGGACGATTCACAGGTGGATAATAGGAAAGAGCAGCGAAGGAATAGAGAAAGAGAAAGCGAGAGAAGGCACAACAATGATGATGCTATTGACAGGAGGAGAAGAGAGGAGAGGAATGAGAGTGAAGAGGAGAAAAGGGTTTTGAGTAAGAAACAGGAAGATGCACACGAGGATAGAAAGGTGCAAAAGCCTGAGGCTAATTCGGGTTCCAGCATGGCTATGAATTTGGGAAGGAGTGGAGGAGTGTATATTCCGCCATTTAAGTTGGCCAGAATGATGGAGGAAATTGATGATAAGAGCAGTGTTGATTATCAGAGAATGACATGGGATGCATTGAGAAAGAGTATTAATGGGTTGGTGAACAAAGTGAATGCAATCAACATTAAAAATATAATTCCAGAGTTGTTTGCTGAGAACCTGATACGGGGGAGGGGTCTGTTTTGTCGTTCATGTATGAAGTCACAAATGGCTTCACCAGGTTTCACGGATGTGTTTTCTGCTTTGGTTGCTGTGGTAAATACCAAGTTCCCTGAAGTTGGTGACCTTTTATTGAGGAGAATTACCTTGCAGTATCAGAGGGCTTACAAGCGGAATGATAAAGTTTGTACATTAGCTTCTTTTTCCTATAATTCATTACTTGTTTTCTAGTCTTTTAGCAATGTTTTATTATCTGTTATTTGATATTGATACCTTTTCGCAGCCACAACTACTCGCTGCAGTCAAATTTATTGCCCACCTGGTGAACCAGCAAGTGGTTCACGAGCTGATTGCTCTTGAGCTGCTCACATCTCTGCTGGAGAAACCTACAGATGATAGTGTTGAAGTGGCTGTTGGCTTTGTCACAGAATGCGGATCCATGCTTCAGGACCTGAGCCCTCGGGGATTGCATGGTGAGTACATATCCTTCTCAGTTGTTCTATGCAATATGGTGTAGGTGCTTCAACACATTCTTTATTCATTTATGACTTCTATTTAGTTTTTAGTAATCTTTTTGACACCTTTTAGGTTTTTTCTTTAATAGGTATTTTTGAGCGATTTCGTGGAATTCTTCATGAAGGAGAAATAGATAAAAGGGTTCAATTCTTAATTGAAGGCCTTTTTGCATTACGGAAATCAAAGTTTCAGGTGAGCTTTCATTTACATTGATGAAGCTTGGAGTTGTAGTATCTTTATTCTAGTTTACTTGGAATAATTTCATATTCTATATTTGACACGTTGTATTGCTTTGTGAATGCACCATATGTAGGGATACCCAGCTGTTCGTCGAGAATTGGATCTAGTGGAGCAGGAAGACCAATTAACTCACGAAGTTTCCCTTATAGACGAGATAGATCCTGAGATTGCTTTAGGTATATTTCACAATACTGGTTCTTATTGACTGCTGCTACCTTTCAGATTCGTGTTTGGGGAACTTACATATTTTGTGCTCACTATATTTAGATGTTTTCAAGCCGGATACCCAGTTCGTAGAAAACGAAAAGAAATATGAAGAACTCAAGAAACAAATACTAGGTGAAGAATCTGATGATGAAGCAGATTCAGGAGAGTCTGAAGATGAAGATGAAGATGAAGAAGAATCTGATGAAGAGGATGAAGAACAGATGAAAATAAAGGATGAGACAGAGACAAATTTGGTTAATCTTAGAAGAACTATCTACTTAACAATTATGTCCAGTGTTGATTTTGAGGAAGCAGGACATAAACTGTTAAAAATCAAACTAGAGCCTGGGCAGGAGGTTGGTATTATGATCTCACGTCATTATTTTTAGTATTCTATGTGATGCTGCTATCTATTGATTGGCTGAAGAATTGTATGCATGATCCTATATGTTTGAAGCACCTAAATGTAGGGGCAAGTGCACATTTGGTCGTGCAATTTCCATCGGAGATAATATGAGAGACGAGGTGTCTGACTATTATAGAGAAGAGAAGGCACCCCGTCTTTTTAAAAATTATAGAAACCTCACCCCGAAATTTGTTTTTCAAAACAAAATCCTCCCATTTTCACTCAAAACAATTTTGTCTGTCCTATTATACACTTCTATATATGTATTACCTTTAGGGTCCGTTTGATTGCAAATGTGAAAAATGAGTGGAAAGAAAATGAATTCCAGGAAATTGAATTGCCTAGAAATTGTTTTACTGGGAATTGTAATTAATTGTGTTTGATTGGTATAATTTTTCACCTGAAAAATATTGAAAGTTTGGTGTCCGTTTGACTTTGTTTTTTATGAAAATTGTCAATGAAAGTGATATTTTTTTCTACCATTGGGTCTAGAATTTGTTCCAATTGCCAAAAAATAAAAATAAAAAAATTTGCCATACCGAATACCATTCGTTTGGCTTTGGTTTGCATGGAAATTGTCCTTTAAAAGGAAATTTTTTTTTACCATTGTTGATAGAATTTTTTCCAATTGCCAAAAAAAAAAAAAATCATGGAAAGTGGCACGTGAGAGCCAAAACCAAGAAAACAAATTGCCTAGAAAAAAAAGGGTATCAAACATGCAAAAAGTGGAAGCTGGAATTCCTTTTCTATTTTCCATGGAAAAAAAAATGGTGAATCAAACATAGCCTTATTATTATTGAACTTATATAAGCTATATTTCTTTCGCTCTTTTTTCTCATTTCTTAAAAGATTTATTGTTATATATTAATCAAATTGGTTTATTAACTATATACGAAGTAAAATATTTCTTTGTTATTTAATTTAAATTTTTAATATTCATATATTTCTGATTGTTAAATGATAATTAAATTTCTCTTATCAGTTCTTTAAAAATATAAATAATAAATAATAAATAATAATAATAATAAATTGAATAAGGTTCAAAGTTTGGATTCTTTTCTTTTTCCTTTTCTAGTCAACATTTTTATTAATTTGTTCTTTTTATTTTAAATAAAAAGTTAATTTTGAAAATATTATTGAGTTGTTACCATTTTTGCATTATAAAAATGAACTTTCTTCAAGCTAGGCCCCTGTTTGATACACATTAAGAGGGTGTTTGGTGGAGATTAAAATTATATTTTTAGTAGATTGTGATAGAAGTTTTTGAAATGTGTGGTTAAAAAGTTGTGGACCCATAAAAGATGTGATTAATATTAATTGTTTGACTTTGACTTGAATTAAAATCGGATTTTAATCTGAACCAAACAGGAGCCCAATTCCTACAATCTCCAAGACCTGTTGGAACGTACTTCACTCACATGTGCTCCTGATCTTCTAGAATTTTCTATCTCCTATGGAACACCAATAACACATTGTTCTTGTACTCTTCCTATACTTCTGATCCAACATCTCTCAATCTTGAGCAACCTCTGAAGTTGCAACCTCTGAAGTTGTTGCGAAAATATCTTCCTAATGATATTTAGGAAGTGAGTGTTTTGGATTATATGAATTTTGATATTTTTCTCAAACTTGTGGTTGATTGATCTCAGGAATCAAAAAGTTAATTTAGATGGTTGGATGTGTTCTTGGATCTTGAATGATGTTATGAAAATGTAAAACAATGACCAGCAAAAATGTATTGGGCATTGTATATTTATAATAGGAAGTGTTTAGGTAGTATATGATAAATAAAACTCTTGAAAAACGTAAATTAGGGTTTCTCGGAAAACACAATCGTTTTAGCGACAAGCGAGCTAGAGGTATGTCGCACGAGCGAAAGCCGGACGATGCGTGGATGACAATGATTCCGTTTTGGATGCTCAAGCATCAGCTAGACGACATGCTAGCGTAAATCCGACGATTCTTTCTTCACGTTCCATACTCGAACACAATACCTTCTAATTCTTCTATACAACCCTCCAATTTTAGAATTTTAAAAAATGAGTAATAGCCTCATTTCTCTCCCATTTTCCTCATTTCATCTTCCTTAAATCTTTCCTATTTCCATCTCAAATCTTCGAGTAACCTCCAAAATCATAAAACCTGCCACTTTTACATTTCAAATCTCTCAAGATTTCAAATTTTCTTCCACCAAAATCGAACCTTAGTCCCATTTTTTTCTTCTTCATTTCTCCTCTACTTCATTGATTTTATTTCAATGTCGGAGTCCAAAAGAGTGGGAAAACGACTTAATAGCACCATGAGAAGATCTCTTCCGCCATCTTCTGATGAAGAATTTGACATGAAATCGAAGTGCCAACCAACCTTTTTGAAAAATCTCCAATTTTAAGAGAAACAAATATTGATTTCCCTGATTTTACTATTGAAGTATCCCTTATTTCACAAAGAGGAATATTTTGAATATATGGATTGGGTGTCAATCGCTACATTAGAAGATCATGCATATCTTTGTCTCATAAAAGAATTTTACAAAAAACACAGTCATTACTCCTTGTTCGGATGAGACTTCTTGTTTACAAAAAACACCCGCATTACCATTAACAAAGCTCTCATCTGAGATATTCTCGAGCTTGAAGTGTGTGAAACTCTTCATAAAACTCATCCCTTTTCGAAGGATATAATCCTACAGAATCGTGTCATCAAGTCACCGAGAAGGACATAGAGAATATCACCAAACTTAGTGCA
>CAIGRN010010892.1:0-16127 GCA_903798345.1 Fraxinus anomala | reverse complement strand
TAACAAGTAATAAAGTTGACCTAAAAGTTCATATATTGTTTTCACGAGAACTACTATTTTATCGTTGGTTAAATTATTTCTAACTTTAATTTAATTTAAAACAAATAGAAAGTCTTTATTTTCTCTTTTTGTAATTTTTTTATTTTAAATAAAATAGAACAATAAAACTGAATTTTTTATATGATAATTTAAGTGTTGAAATTTATAAGTTCACCATAGCTATCCACTTAATTTCAATTACCAAATTCTATAACAATTGATTATGTTTACCCCGTCAAATTCTTCTAATATATTTAATTTACCTCTCTCGAGTACAAATTGATTCTATTTAATTAAGTCGATTCTATATTTCCATGTGAATCCGGATATATCTTAGTTAAACACATTAAATCTCTAAAAATCCATATAACAATCGCAAGAAAATTTATCCCTACATTTTTATACTAGTTCTTGATTTGTACTACGTGGTCTAAACAAATAATCCGCATTTTTACATAATTATTGCTCACAAAATCAATGAATATTAATTCAATCACTAATATTGGAAGTAAAAACAATTTACAAAATCAACATAATTAGATAATGCTTGAATAAGCTCAAAAATAACTTCTTTTCTACTTTTGAGCTCAGCCAAACATGCTGTTAGTCTCTATTATATCTTTCAATGACTTGTAATAACGTATAATAGCGATTTTATGTAATTAGTTTACTAATATATCATTCAAGTCACCTACTTCTGGGCCATTTGCTTGAAATTCTTGTGCCTATTTATAAGTAATTTTGACTATAGGGGCTTGTATAATTGGCTACAGTGTTCAAAGCAAGTAGAAGTATAGCATGAGCTAATGATTAAACATGTCCTCATTGAGGATTCAAATACAAATGAAGTTACTATCATTTTTATTAAAGAAAGCTCTCGTACTTGCTACAGGAGGAGGCTATTCATGGAACTTCAACATTGGCGAGTGCATAATGTAATTAATCAGATACTTTAACCCATTTTGATGTTAATAATATCAAAATTCAATGAATAATATCATTTTTTATACGTCGACATGCTTGTAAATAGATTTATGTCCTCGTTCACTTATCAAATGTGCATTTTTGAATTGTGATGATGTAGTTGGTCATTTCATTATTTTCAAAATACATTTTTTTCTATCTTCTTTTCCACTGCATATTCTTTAATAAAATAATATTACGTGCAAACATAATTTTTTTCTTATTTTTTAATCACACATTCTCCATCAATTTATTATTCTAAAATGAATTCCTACGATCAAATAGGAGGGTCGGCATGTTTGTTTGAATTTTGGAGTTTTTTTATTTGAATAAGAGTTTTAATTGTTTATATTAGTTAAGAAGAGTTCGTGTTTGTTTAGAAAATTAAGTTTGGAGTTTTTTTCTGTTTAAATCATTGCAATATCCAAGCGAAACTTTCTGTCGAAATATTTATTCAAAAAAGCCAGAAATGAAAATGACAAAAAATTCAGTTCAAGGTGATGAAAAAGATCCATTTTCTAATTCCACGTGCCTTTTACTGTGTAGGAGTGGAATTAACTTTGGAAAAGACAATTTGAAATCCAATTTTTGGTCAGCAGTGACCTATTGTAAATTTTAGGTCAAATAATTCAGCAACGTTTTTCTACATATTGACTTAAATTTCTCTTTTTTAATACATTTTTTTGAGGGTTTTTTACTTTTTTTCAAAGGATTTTGTAAGTTTAGCATTTGAATTTTCTTAATTCTCTTTGTGAATTATACAAAGAGTAGAAATCAATATATATATATAATATTATTTAAATATTATTTTTCTACTATACTTGGAGATTTTTGTGATACAAAAATTGTGAACGACTAATAAATTTTCATATTTTCATATTTTTTCTATCTCATTATTTTTCTCTAAATAAGGATCATGTGGGCAATTTGATAAAAATGGTCTTAATTCCCAAAAAAGGTACTAGAACGTCGATTGTTTGGAGCGTTGAAATATAAGGAATTTGGTTACTCGGTGAACTTTTTCCCGTAAAATAATATTCTTTTTTGACAAAAAAATAATAATATTTCTTCGACTTCTTTTATTAACCAATCAAAATATCATTTGCGTGGATATTGCAATCTTAGAGAATCTCAAATAATGCTCGTTATTTTAATAAATATCTTTTTTATTATAAAGAGGATCTTGAAAATTAACTAAAAATAAACAACTGATTTATTTGTACAAGTCCCATAGTATTATGTGTATTTCATCTTTGTTTTGATGTTTTCAATAAATAATTATGGCTCACTCTTTCCCTTCACTATTTATTTTAACTTCTCTCTTATTTACATTGTCATTTTCCCTTAGTTTTGAGAGGAAAGTAGGAAAAATTGTTAAATATTAAATAACAACACTAAAATTATTGCATTTGAAGAGTCAAAACCACTTTTTATTTTAAAATTTAACTATAGAGAGACTATGGACTCTTACGATAAGTAACTAACTCTACAAAATAAAGAAAGTGAAGGTATTAAAGATTTTATTGGAGATGCTTGTAGAAATGAAATGATATAATATAGAAATATAAGAAGTCATTATCAATTAAGAGAAAATGTTATCAACTTTTAAGTATTTTTTAAATTGGTAAATGTTGAATTATTTCTTCTTTCGAAACCTTTTACATTTGCATTGCTAAAATTTCTGCTGCATATGATACGAATTCACATACGTTGGTCTATTTTATTTTAAAAAAATTAAACAGTTAAAAAATAGAGAAAATATATTTATTTACGTTAGTTTAATTTTAATCCTTTTACATGCACGTTCAATTCATTTTTCACACGTTCAATTCATTTTTCATAAAAGCTCAATCACCCGTACAATTTTCGTGAAAAAACTTTTGGTTTCTGAAAGCAAGAAATTCATCAGTAAAGGCCTTTCACCAATGAAAATTTCCATTTGGGTGTGAAACTTCAAATCTTGAGTAATGAATCTTGATCTTTAAATTTTCAATTTAATTTCTCCAAACATTCTTCTTGATTCTTGATTCTGGGTTTATGGATCTTCATCTTCAATATGTTTTCTCTTGTATTCTTGTGTTGATGAGACGGCAGAAAGAATGAGAAATTCGCATACGAATTGGGGGATCATAACTATATATATTTTAAAATTTTGATTCTCAATGATTCAACATGAATTGGCTCTGATATCACTTGTTAAAATTTTTCATGAAACTTAAACTTTATAAAATTTACATAATTGCCAAGATTTTCCTGTCAAATCACCAAGAAACTTAATTAACGCGGAACATACATTGATCCATTTATTTATATCTTGAGTAATGAATCTTGATCTTTAAATTTTCAATTTAATTTCTCCAAACATTCTTCTTGATTCTTGATTGAGGGTTTACGGATATTCCTCTTCAATATGGTTTCTCTTGTATTTTTGTGTTGATGGGATGGCACAAAGAATGAGAATTCTCATATGAATTTGGGACCATAACCCTATATATAGTTACATATGTATTCGGCCCATCGTCAAATACAAACCCTAATAAATTCAATCTCTACACATATAATCTGACCCATACATTATTTAGATGCCTAGAGCTCAATTACTTAATTCTTTATTAGATCACTTTAATTTTAGACTTAACTTTAAGATAGCATTTATACACAATTAATTACATATGTCGGCCCACATGAAAAATTAAATAATTTCCCAACAGCATGTTCATTCATTTTTCATAAAAAGCTCGATCACCCGTACAATTTTCGTGAAAAAACTTTTGATTTTTGAAAGCAAGAAATTCATGAGTAAAAGTCTTCAGCGATGAAAATTTACGTTCGGCTGTGAAACTTCTATTGGTGATTCTCCACATAAAAAAAACCATTGAAAGGTTTCGATAGATTGAGCGATGGACATTTATCTTGCCACCAGGGCTTTCGAACGTGACTTGTTTATGTCTATTAAAATTTAGATTTATTTTTATTTTATCCTTTTCACAATTAATTGAAGACAGAAATTATACATTGAATGCTACTTTCTTCTTGAAAATGTCCTTTTTTTATTTGTTTTCTCAATTTAAATTCAAAATTTGAACGTTTTTTAAACCTATATTTTTTGTTATAAACATGCCAACAAAAAAAATTGACATAGTAAAGAAATTTAAAATCAACGAAGCTATAGTAGTAAATGGCAGGAGTTCTAAAAGTCCAAAAGCAAAAAGTAAATGACATGACAAATTTAAAGAATTGCCACGATCATTCACATAATTGTAGCACGAAGGATACGAAAGCTACCCTTTCTAGAATGCTAGCAACTCTCTCCCAAGTCCCACCCTAATAGAACAAAAAATTTTGCTTTGGAAATTTTTTGTAAACTTAATTCTTTGTTAAAGATGTCAAAGTTGGCATCCTAATTGCCAATTCAGGATTATTTATGATTGCTATTGTTGTGTGGAATTCCTAAAATATATATTTTGGGTTTGGATGGAGAGTCAAATCACCACACATTTTAGGATCGTGATTTGTAGAAGATTTAACTCAACTTCTACACATGGATTTCAGGTTTTGGCTAAAATAATAATCTTTTTATTGTAAATATAATTTCGCAAAATATAGAAGATAAAATATAAAATATTTTATTGTATCATACAACGGACTACTTCACCATTGGCAGCTATTTTAATTTTTGACATCTTCTCAATTATTAAGTTCGAGAAAGGCGTGGTTGGAGAGCAAATAAAAAGTTAAGCTTATAAAGCCATATATGATTTATATGTAATGAGAGCTATTTTTCAAATCATATTATTAATTAATTTCTACTCACATTACTTTGAGGAAAGTAAAAGTAATCAATGACTTTTTATTCATATTGTTTTTCTATCTCATTATTTTTCTCTAAATAAGGTTCATGTGGGCAATTTGAAAAAAAATGGTCTTAATTCCCAACAACGGTACTAGAACGTCGATTGTTTGAAGTGTTGGAATACAAGGAATTTGGTTACTCGGTGAAACGCATGGTTGGAGAGCAAATAAAAGGTTAAGCTTAAAAGCCATATATCATGTATACGTAATGAGAGCTATTTTTCAAATCATATCATTAATTAATTAATTTCTAATCACATTAATTATGTAAGTTAAGTCTTTGAGGGAAGTAAAAGTAATCAATGACTTTTCATTCATTGTGATCCATATTTGAATATGCTTAAAAGAAAATTTGTTCCTATTTATCTCAACAGGTATATTTGGACAGGTAACACGAAAGTAACGATTATTTTCAAAATAAATGATTAACGTATTTTAACATTAAAATAAGAAGTTATTTATGTATAAGTAACTCATTTTAATTGTTTGTACATGCCCTGTACGTATAGTATTGTTCTTATATCTTTTCTTGAAAACTTTTTTATTTGATATGTCATTATTATAGGCGACAAACACAAAAGAAAAATTTGCGACCCAACGTGCTGTCTGCAAATTAAGGGAAAAAATTATTTAGAAATCTAGAAACATCAGAAATCGTCACCCATTCTGAGAAAATGAAAAACCAATTTTGTCAATTATATTTGTAATAACATTGAATTTTTGTTATTACTGGTGTACTCCCTATGATGTTTTTTGGGACCTAACACGTACGTGTGGTAGCTATACATCCAATTATTTTTTGTCTTGTTCTTCGAAGCCGCATTGGTTGATTTATTTTTCTCCAAAAATTTAATACGGGTCAAATGTCCACACATCAAAAGTATCGCCAACGCCAGGTGAAAACATTGGTTGACCATCACGGTGAGAGGTCGGCCACAGTATTCAAATCTAAACCGGTTTGGTAGTCATTCTTTGAAAAAAAAAAAATTCTTTTGAATAGTAAATTTCTGACGAATATGTGATTAAAAAATATAAAAAATTTTGAATTTACGCCTAAAATATTTTATTGTGTGAACATATAATTGAAAATAAGGGCTCATTTGACATAATTTTTACTTTTAGTTTTGCTTTCTGTAGAAAAACTTTTAGACGAAGTTGTTTTAATTTTTATTTAAAAACAAATCTTTAAAGGAGTTTTTATATTTCGAAAGTGCTTTTAGAAGAAGTTATATTAGACTATTTTTCTCTAAAAACTTTTTTAACAATCAAAAACACTTTCACAAAATTAGTTAAACAAGTTTAAAAGCAGTTTTGGATCTCAAAAACTCATTTTGTCTTTTCAAAAATTATGCCAAACGAGACCTAAGTATGTAAAAATAAAAAAAGGATTTTGAAAGGGGTTAATCCATTTATACACCGGAGTGTAAAAGTCTTCACAATAGGGTAGGGTAGGATAGGGTAGGGTAGGGTGGTGTGGGAGGGATTTTATTAATCGTGGGCCCTCCCCTCATGTGAGGGGATGGCTCATTGAAAAAACAAAAAAAAAAGGATGCTGTGGAGTCGGTGGGTTGATCACCAACAAGAAACTAGAAACTAATTATATGTGCTAAATTAATTATTGGTACGTCTCGTGAATAACGAGTATATGGTGTTCAATTGGAATCAGAAAGGTTTTCGTAAATTTCGTATTTCCACGCTTCTAGAAGGGAGGAGGTTTGATTTGATAATATATAATATACTTGATTGACATTTATTGAATTCGCCTACCTAGGTTTAATGTTCATATTTAGATTTTAATTTTAATGTAATAATTAAATACTAATTTTTGCATGTGTCCTTTTAAGTTCATATTTTGAAGTTTTCTATTCAATGGGAAAGCTATGCACGAATTCTCACCACTGAAATGGCTATAATTTTTTTTTTTTTTTTTGTCCTCTGGTAATAGTGAATAACGCGTTGGTTTGGTGGGTATCTTAATAATCCAGTACTTGACCAGCTCTTGTATGGATCTTTTAATTTTTAATTTTGTTTTCCTAACCGTCAACGATACATGTTCCCCTTGTAAAAAGACCTGATCAGTTACCCTGTTCATGTAGCAGGGTTGAGGCTCACATAAACTTATCCTGCAATTCTTACCCTAACAATCTAGTCATGATTTATGCTTCATACGCTTAGTCATAGACTAGACTTTGCATATGTTCTTTTAAACTCGTACAAGTTTGAAATTTGATTTTATCGCCTAATATTTACTTTTTAGAGTACTACTATTAATTGATCGTGTGAATAGGTATAGGAGTTTAGATTTTTGTGTCATGCCAACACTTCAGAAAATAAGCTCGTAAAATTAATAATTCACAAGTCTTTTATTCTCAATTGAAATTAGCAGACAATATTATTCTATTTATAAGATGAGTTTTTAAACGAGATAATTTAATAGGATACTAATGCCGTAAAGGTAAAGGTTTAAAATCTAGCTCTGATGACAACAGAATATATGTCGTGTCCTTGTTGATGATGATGTTGAAAAAGAACAGAATTGTACAAATATATTGTGTTTTAGACGAAAGAGTCAATTGATACGAGCAAGGCCACTGGTCTAACCTCTATATATAGAACCATATTTTTATCATTTGCACAAGTCACTCCACACACACACGTTCAAGACAAAAGTACAGGCAGAAAAATGGCAGCAATTGCAACCGACCTCCCCCAGCAACGAGCAGCAACTTCTTTGGAACCGTCAAAATTGAATTCTGGTGTTAAAGTACTGACTGAATCTACCGATCTTAAGTCCATCCCTTCTGAATTTTCATTTGTGAATGAACCCACAGGCTCAAATTCTGATTCAATCCCAATCATCGATTTCTCCTTGCTCACCTCTGGAAATCCTGATCAAAGGTCCAAAGTCATTCAAGAACTTGGCAAAGCTTGTGAAGAATGGGGCTTTTTTGTGGTACAATATATACTCTTATATTTTTGTTCGTTATACTATCCAGTATCTTGTGTTTTTCTGAGTAGTGCATGCATTTGTACTTGTTAATTCTTGCAGCTGGTAAATCACGGGATACAGGAAACCTTGATGAAGGCAACAATAGAAGGGGCTTTGGAGTTCTTCGATTTGCCAGAGGACGAGAAGCGCAAGTATGAAGCGAAGCATGTTTCGGATCCCATCAAGTATGGCAAAGGCAGTGTCATAACTACTTCGGACAAGAAGATTTCCCTCTGGAGGGATTTTATGAAGTCCTACGTCCATCCTGAATTTCATTATCCTGATAAACCTCAAAATCTTAGGTATAAGCCTTTCTCAGAACAATAGGAGTACTTAATTCACATTAGAATAAAAACTTAGGAGGAGCATAGCTCAAGAAATTATGATATAACTAATCATGTTAAGTGTTCGTATTTCATTGTAGGGAGATTATATTTGAGTACACTGAAAGAAGCCGATTTGTAGCAAGAACNCATTAGAATAAAAACTTAGGAGGAGCATAGCTCAAGAAATTATGATATAACTAATCATGTTAAGTGTTCGTATTTCATTGTAGGGAGATTATATTTGAGTACACTGAAAGAAGCCGATTTGTAGCAAGAACATTACTCCAAGGGATATCTGAAAACCTGGGATTGGAAGAAGGATATATGGAAGAAATCCTAAAGTTGGACTCAATGTTCCAACTATTTGCTGTAAATTATTATCCACCTTGTCCACAGCCAGATCAAGCAATTGGGCTCCCACCACATACAGATCATGGTCTTTTGACCTTTTTGATACACAATGGAGTGGCTGGACTACAAATTCAACATAATGGGAAGTGGTTTAATACAAATTCACCTCAGAATTCCATTCTAGTTAACACTGCCGATCAGCTTGAGGTAAATCATTTTTCTTCTACCGTGAAAAATCAACTTTGAACATGTGATAACTGCAAAAAAACAGCAAAAGCTACTTAAAGCTTAGCCAAACATGCTTGAAATTAGGATATGTTTTACTCTACAAATCAAATCAAATGGTGTTTGTTGGCAGATATTCAGCAATGGGAAATACAAGAGTGTGAAGCATAGAGCTGTTGTGAATAATCAAGCAACAAGAATTTCAGTTGTTATAGCCAATGGTCCAGCACCAGATGCCATTGTTGGCCCAGCTTCACCATTAGTACAAAGAGATGGGCGTCCACTGTATCGGCCATTCAAATACATAGAATATGTAGAAACACAGCTCAGTAATACAGTAGATGGCAAAGTGAACTTGGATTATGCAAAGATCCAAGACAACTAGGTTTCTCTCCTCTTGTCTTCTCTTATACTCCAGTGTTCCTATACTGGATGTCGAAGATCTCTGTGTGAAAAATAATGTAACGTAAGACAAGTAGTGTGTAGCACTACTCTAAATGATAGTGAAGCTAGTATAGTCACGTTGTCTGATGAATAAAAGTACATCACAACTTCATTGGATAATGTGACACTGGTCTCACTATCTTTTAAACTAGTGTGAAATATTACTTGTATTAAATAACGTTACTCTTATGAAAGATAGAAAAGATTATTATGAGTTATTGTAATCATATGGTACAATAATATCGACTGATATTTTGTACCTTTAAAATTTAATAATATTTGAATTCATATATATGATTCCAATTTATATATAAGATCGTTATGGATAATTTTTTGGTGAAGTTTCAGAAATTATTGTAGTTGCCCTTTGATCAAATAAATTGACCAAAGAAAAGGGAGAAAGTTCAATTAAAGAGAAAAATACTAATAACTTCTCACATGAACCTATTGGTATGTAGAGGGTAAAATTATTCATCTCGTAATAGTAGTAAAACATCATAAATGTAGTGATTGAAAGCTTACGCAAGACAACTTAATTAAATTTTTTTTGCTCAAATTAGTATTTTGTGTATATATTTTGCAAACTTATATATAACGGAACTAACTTTTAACAATATGGGTGGATTACTTTCATACGTTAAACTAGATAAGATAGAACTTTAAACATATTAAATGACCTTTTTTTTTTTTCACAAACCTTTTTTTCTTATCTTTTTCTTAATCATGTGAAATTCAATTCAATCCAACGTAACAAATATAATCTCTCAAATTCCTGAAAAATGAAGAAAAATTAGAACTCGGATCCATAACCTTTAGAAATGAGTCAAGAACGAAATGAGTCTTTATCTTTATGACTATGATGAGAGTGTAATTCATCATCTCTACCAGACTATCAGCCTTGGATCAATGCTCAATCTGGTAATTAATTTCATATCAAATGGTATCGAGCAATACGTGATCCTTGAATTTCCAATAATTAGTATCAGAGATTCAGTGCATAATTAGCATAACAAGTGGTATCAGATCAATGATATCGGTCCATATCAAATATGATGAGAGTCTAATTCATTATCTCTACCGGCCTTTGATGAATGATGGCATGGGATTCGGTGCCCAAAGGTGAATATGTCTGCACTTTAGATAGCCTTTTTTGTTGCCCAACTCTGTCACAACTGCAGAATCTGAACATTCTTTTAAATTTTGATCTAAACTTGCCTTTGCTCACTAAACTTGTCTTTTGAATTCTACCTCTCACGATGAACAACTCCGACTGCAACACTACATAATGTTCTATACTGCTTCTTTAAACCTATCTCAAGTTCCTATCTCGGTATATTCATGTATACGTAATGAGAGCTATTTTTCAAATTATATCATTTATTAACTCCTGCCCACATCAATTATAAGTCGTTGAGGAAAGTAAAATTAATCAACAACTTTTTATTCATTGATTATGGATATATTTGAATATGTAAAATAAATTACTTTTATCTAATAACATTGAATTTGCGTAGAATTATTATAGCCTTAACCCACTTCAAATGTGAAAGAAAGAATTAATTGAATAAAACGTTGAAAAGTAGATGAGAAATTAGCACTTAGAATGTAAATTTTTCGACAAGACATGATCTTGTCATGTTTGGTGAAACCAAGCCAAAAACGAGATTTAAATGTAAAACATCACAGTTATGAAAAAAAAGACGGCTAGATGAGGAGATTTAATCTAATTTAAGTTTGAAAAAATCGAGATTCTTTTTCTAACTCTTTTTTCCTAATCAATGATCGTTTCTTCAAACTTACAATTGTAAGAACAAGAAAAATGAAAACGATGTCAACGAGTTAGAAAAAAAATTATATTAAAGTTTCATGTACCCATAGGCACATAAATTCTTCCCAATACCACCTAACCTTTCCTATTAAAGTTTCATGTACCCATAGGCACATAAATTCTTCCCAATACCACCTAACCTTTCCTATTAATATAGAAAAAGAAATAGCAAAATTCGATCCAACTAACATCTAGAGGGAGACAAATAAATATAATACGCGGAATTAAAAACTAACGAATAATAACATGCAACAAGTCACAAATTATTGTATTTAGATAAATTTTAAAGTATGTTTGAATCAATTGAGAAGGAATTTTTATATTAAAGCAATTCATACACATATCATAAACATGCATCACATGCATGAGGTTTCTTCACTAGGCGTTAGCACATTCCATATCACAACTTCCTATTTTTCAGATAATGAAAGCAAGATTATTCGATGCGACGACTTGTGGTGAGACGGACTCAATATTATCATATTTAAATATAAAATTTGTTTTGTAAATAAAGTTAATTTTTAATTTAATTGTCTTATATTTTTATAATAAGTCATGTTTATTATGTTGAAGAATTAAATCATCTCTTCGCATTTATGATTTTAAGAGAAAATTAAATTATAATACATTCAAATCTAGATATCTAGATTTGGAGGTGTTATAGTTTGGTACCATAGACAAGCGTTTTAAAATCGATTCTATTGATTTTATTATTTTTTTTAAAAAGAAAATGTAAATTTCACGTGCGGGGTTGGAAGATGCCACTAGAACAATAGACATCCATATAATAACAAAGTAACATATTCAAATACGAATCCTATATTTTTTAAGAAGTCAGAGATGCTACCTACACACCTGATGCACATTTAATGTGTCACCCTTTCAAGTTGTTAATTTAAAGTTAATCAGGTTATTCGATAATCATAAAGATATGAAATAGTTTTTAGTACACTTGTAGGGTTGGATGATTATGACCTTAATTAATTGGACTAGCTTTTGAGGTATCATCTGAAGGTATAACAGTATTCTCTTTCACTGTAGCGAATTTAGAAACATGCCCTATATTTTTGGCGAATTATGCTAGAGGTACATTACCCTTCACATAATCATTCACATAATGGTCAAGTGGCACCCCCCTATTAGCCTTTATGTGAACCCTTGTGTGAAGGGTAATGTACCCCTAGCATGATCTATTTTTGGCTTTGAGGCATAAACGTGAAGCCCTCTATCCCTATGATGAAGACTGGGAAATTGTTGAATACGTGTTGTGTGGCTTACTAATTTCTTGAATATTGATCTTTTCATTGAACAAGTTTCACTGGTTCGAGAATATTAAAATTCATTTTAGATGTATTCACAGTTTATGCCTGGAAGGATGGGATTGAAATATGTCATTCATTTATATCCTAATATAGCCTAATGTTGCTTCTAATGTGATGCATGCATGCATGCTACATTTTTAGTTTGAGTACATTGTTACTAAAAATATTGCAGTATATTCCTAAATTAATCATTTAATTATAATTCTATGTTTGAAATAATAAAAAATAACAACAACGAGAAAAGTTTGGCAATTTTCAAGATGTAGTTTTAAGTATATATTTTATTATTAATGATAAATATAATAAATTTTACTAAAAGTGAAGTTATGCGTGTGTATTTTTTGAAACTAATTAATATATTATTTGAACGGAGAAAACTTTGTCTCGATTAAAAAATTTTATTTTATTTATTTTGTTTTAATTAATTAGGGAATGTGATGTTTTTAATTAATTATGGAAAATGGATGGACAAATTTCCTAGAATATTGATTTAACCGTTGTAACTTCTTTGGTTTTGACACGTATCCTTCTAAAAAAATAATAAAGAAAATATCGATATATAGTTATCTTGAAATTCTAATTTAAAACTAAAGACTTCCTTTGAACTCCACGTTGAATTATATGTTTTCGTAGCAAAATAAAAAAATTACTCTTATCTTATAAAAAAATCTTTATAAGATGTGATATTCTATATAACAAGTTAATGAATTTTATACATGTTAACTATCTATAAAATGTTTTTAAAGATGATGTAAAATAAATAAATAAATAAAAATCATCCCTACTTCTTAGAAATTTCTTATTTGTGCATCCAATTATTGTTTTCTTACTATGACTTAAATGCATATTTATATAATTTTATTTCGACCTAAGATTTATGTGTGCTATGTGAAGAAGCTGAAATATAAATTTGAGTTTTATTGAATTACGTTATGAACTAATATGAATTTTGAATATGCTATTATTGAATTGAATTTGATATGATAAATTTAGTAATCGTACTTTGGAAAGAAAAAATCGTGTTGTGAGGTGTAATTTGAGAGCGCGAGGATATGATGCACGTTAATTAAGTCTTAAACACCCATCTGGTATATTTTGATTTTGAGGACGGAATTTATTTTTAGAGGCTAAGGATTTGTAACGCCTCATGTCCTTTTACATTATTGTTGTACGTAAATACGATATTTACTCTAATGTCATATTTAATATTTAATTAATAAATTATTATACTTGTTACTAATTATATTTTTAGGGGAATGTACCTTGATACACTAGAAGATCCACATACTTATTAAACTTAACTATAATCTGCATATAATGTTAGTAGAGTTTGGAGCAAATTATTATTTAATGCATTTATTTTATGTCATGATTTTATTAATTTGCCCGTCAATTTTATTAATTGAATTGATAATTAGACCTTAATTTGGCAATTCAATAAATTAATGGAAATAAAATTTGATTTCCTACTTTCTTGTATATAATTAACGTAAATGAACCTCGATAAATAATGAGGTTAGTTTCTTTTAATTGTTTTATTATATACTTTTTAGAATAATATTGTCAATATGCATATAAATATCATGAGTCGTTCATATACAATGGATATTGATCTTGATACTTATATGTTCCTAAGAATATATTTATTTTAGTATTTCATATATTCATCTTTATATCAATTTAAACAAGAGGAAATTTTTTAGCTATTAAATGTTTAGTCATATGGCGGGATTTGAAGATAAGATGTTTTTATTATGTTTTCATTGTATCAATTATTTCTATTTTAAACCCCTCGTGATTTAATTCGTGGAATTTAATCATTTTAAATTCTTCTTGACCCGAATAAAAGATTCAGTAGTTGGTTCGTCTTAAGTTATTGTTACTCAGATTAGTAGTCCATTTAATTAATAACTAGGAGAAAAAAGATGAAGTTACCCAAATAATTAAATTTAGAGGGTATAGTTAGTAATTAGATTAAAGAAAACCAATGTCAAATTGCATTGGACTGAAATGCCTATGTTATTATGAGTTTGATTTTGTTATTTGATGATTTATTGCACTTTCCATTTACAAGACTTTTTCAAAGAGTAATTAACACATAACGTCCTCACATTTCATTGTTATTGTGGAAAATGTTCATGCATTTATTTTTATTAACATTTTCACCCTTATTTTCACATTTCATTGCGCAAAATGTCATTTTCACCTATTTTCTCAATTAAAAATTATGAAATGATGAATATACTCCTCTATTTATAATAAAACAAAAAGAAAAAGAAAAAAACTAATTGCAATCACAATCTCAATTTTTTTTTTAAAAAAAGGCAAATAAATCAAAAATAAATTATTAAAAATGTATTAGTACATAATATTCATATTTTTCACCGTTATTGCGAAAAACGTCCATACCTTTCGTTTTTTTTGACATTTTTACTTTTAATTACACATTTGATTGCATAAACTATCATTCCTATCCAATTTCATCCAAATTTTCAATAAAAATATGTGAAATAATGAATATGCCCTCATATTTAAGTAAAAAATATATATTTTTTTTCATTTCTAATTCTTTAATAATTTATTTGAGACTCATTTGCATTTTTTATTTTTTTTTGTTTTTTAGTTTTTAAATAAATTTAATTAGGACTCGTTTGCACTATTTAAAAATAATAATAATTTATTGAGAACTTGTTTGCACTTTTTTTTTTAAATTTGGGACTATGCTTGTAATTAATTTTTTAGCTTTTTATTTAAATATGAGGGTATATTCGTCATTTCACAGCTTTTTATTGAGAAATTGGATGAAATTGGATAGAACTGATGGTTTGCGCAATTAAATGTGCAATTAAAGGTGAAAATGTCAAAAAAATAAAAAGCATGGACTTTTTCGCAGTAGATAGGGACATTATGTACTAATTACTCTTTTAATAATTTATTTGTGACTTATTTGCGCTTTTTAAAAAAAAGGGGACTGTAGTTACAATTAATTTTTTCTTTTTTGTTTTATTTAAAGAGGGGAATATATTCGTCATTTCATAATTTTTAATTGAGAAAATATGTGAAAACAGTGTTCTAAAAAGCGCGCATATGCGTCGCCTGGGCGGGAAGCGTGATGAAAACGCTTAGCCTTGAGTCTAAGTGAGAATTAAGTGGTCAACGACAATGTTGACCGCTTAATGCTCGCCTAGGCATCCCTAGGGGTGATCCGCCCCAGGCCCAGATTTTAAGGGAGCCCAAATTTTTCTTTTTTTTTAATGAAAGAGATTGGAGTGCTTTTAAAGGGGTAAGTACTAATTAGGCTGTACACAACTCATTTATTTTGGCTAATGAATAATTACTTGAACATGTTATGCTCCATTAAACGTGCCTTTCTTTTTGTATCCTTTTTTTTTTTTTTAATAGATACACACCAAGAAAATGAATAGATTTGACACTACGAGGATGAACAATCTTGTTTATGTCCAATTTAATGCAATGTTGATAAACAAGAAGAAGAGGAAGGCCAAAATAGAGACTTTACTAGCAAGTGATACTACTAATGCATAATTTTTTATTGTAGAGGGTTGTGATGATGAGGGTGAGGAGGAGAATGATATCTTACAACCTACAAGAGGATCAAGAAATTATCAAAATGAAATAAGAGAACCCGAGAATGATGATTTTGTATCGGACGATACAAATGACGAATTAGATGAAGAAGAAAATATTGAATTGGAGTCCAATAAAGAGTTAGATTAGATAAGATTTAAGCTAAGTTATCTACGTTATGTAATTATGATTTTAAAACT
>CAIGRN010010891.1:0-10584 GCA_903798345.1 Fraxinus anomala | reverse complement strand
CGGGCCATTGGCCCCTGGCCCACTTACCTTCCTTGACCTTAACGTACGACCACTACAAATAGCAGTCCTATTCACCCACAAACTCCCAGCTGATTACAAATTCAAGTCTAACCCAAATTGGAGCGTTCTAATGCAATCCAAACACCTTGTATAACAAGGATAAGTGCCACGGGTGATTAAGTCCTTTTTGGACTTAACTTCCCACATCTACAAATACAGGACCAAGCATTATTCTTCAGGTACGTTATCATTAATATTCAGCATACAATTTGTTACAGAATTCCCTTTTCTGACTTAAGCATCGGAGGGGTGACGAGGATACACCTTGACGCTTTTGTTTCAGGCATTGGAGACTGGAGCATGCGGAGTTCGATCAGCCAGTAATAGATCATTCAGGTGACGATTTTTTGGTAGCATCAGTGATTATCATGTGTGTTAGTGTTTATATATAGACGAAAACAATCTCAAAACTGACAAAATTGAAAGTTTGGAGAACTGATTTTCGGACAGAAAATATGGAAAAATCACAGTAGTAGATATGAAGAAGACGATCTTTAAAGGAAAGAGATTTTCTTGGAATCCATTTTGAAATTTTATTGACTTTTACTATAATGAAAAATATGTCAATTGGGAATCTAGGGTGTGATTTGGGATGATTTGAGGTATGGGGTTAATTACCTAATTGGTCACTGAACTTTAATTAAGGTTATCAAGAGGTCAATGAATTTCAAAAGTTTCTCCGTTAATCACTGAACTTTGCAAAATGTAGTTACATCCATCACTAGTAACTAATGAGAAAACTTTTGTAAAGTTCAATGACTAATGGGGAAAATTTTGAAATTCAATGACTCTTTGAAAATCTTGCACAAAGTTCAATGCCCAATTAAGTACTTAGCCAATCTTTATGGTTTTAGTCTTTTTTCTTCAATTTTTATTTTTCTATACTCCTACCCCATAATTTTATTATCTCCATCGTCAAACTTAAGAAAAAAATGATAACCTTTTATCCCGAGAATAATCGAAAAAGTTGTTTGTTGATCTCTCTAAGATCAAAGAGGTAATAGATGACAGTTCTATTGGCCGCTTCACTTTAGATCGTCTTTCCATCAGGACATTCCTAAATAAAAATCAAATCTATTGGATTTTTAGTTGAAGATGTCTATGAATTTCAAAATTGAATACTATGAAGTGATCAATGGTGAAGGGATTCTCTTTTGAAATTGTTGATTGCATTAGCTACTATTATCTTTTTGATGATAAAGATGTCAACAGGCAACCTTGCGGGTTACTCTCGGGATAAAAACTATTTTTATTTTTTAGGTTTGAGAATGATAGAATAAAATTGTGGAATATGTGAACATGAAAAAAAAAAAAAAAAAAAAAAAAAAAAGAAAGAAAGAAGAAGACTAAAAATACATAAAAATTAATTACTTACATGATTGGTCACTAAACTTCAAAAAATTTCTCATTATTCAATGAACTATACAAACGTAATGACATCCATCACTAAGGATTTTAAAAGTTTCCTTATTAATCACTGAACTTCACAAAATGTAATCTCATACATCACTCAGTGATTAATGAGGAAATTTTTATAAAGTTTATTGACTAAAGGGAATGTTTTTAAAGTCCAGTGACCTTTTGAAAATCTTATACGAAGTTTAGCGACCAACTAGGTAAGTAACCCGAGGTAGGGTGGGTGAGGTATACTAGGTTGATGTGGCACGTTGGTGGAGAGATATTAGCCTTCAGTTTGATTAATACGAGGAGTGATTATATTTGTTGATTATCATTTTTACACCATATATTATAGTATTTTGGATTTAAAAAGGTGGAAATTACACTAGAGCATATATTTAAAGACCACACTTCAAAAATCAGACATGAAGTACATTTAATAAAAAATCATGTAACAATGTAATATTTTAATATTAATAATTATATTATGAATTAATATATATAACCACATCCTGTGACCCAATTAAACTCTCAAACTTTAATTCATCTCTCTCTCTCTCTCTCTCTCTCTCTCTACCCATTGGTCGTGATCGTCGCGAACCGCTGCCATCGCCTCACCCAATCTCTTCTCCAACTAGTAACACAGTAGCTCTGGCCAGTAATACAGTGTCGACGTGCCACAATCTCTTCTCTGGCCCTTGCGTGGTGTTGCACCACTATTCAATGCAGCACCACTCCGTGTGGTTCTGCGACAATGTGGGGCGCTGTGCGGTGCACCAATTGATCATCAAAGGTGCTGTACAACTCTGCACAATCACAGGAACTTGGTGTTGTATAACATCTCTGCACCGCTATTGCCTTACGCTTTTGTACTACATTTGAGATCTGAAGCCAAAATTGGGTCTATGATCTCATATCTGAACAATATTTCGTTCAATGCCAACACTCAGATCTGTGTGTGGTGCTCAGATCGCATCGCTGCAGCCAGTTCATCGTCGAATGTGAAATGGTCGAAAGTGAAATGGCTGTTGGTGGGGTAGGTTGTTGAGGTTGTGCCTATGTTGTTGTCGATATGGCTGTGTTGGTGATGGTGGCGCTATTAGGCTGTGTTGGTGATGGTGGTGGCAAGTGGCCTTGGTGGTGGTGTCATATGACCAACTATTTGATTAATCTGTGATCAGTTATTTGATTATTTGTGACCAACTATTCAATTGTAACCTAAAAATTTGATAATTTGTAATTAATTAATTTGAAAATATGTGACTAACAATTAAATTGTGATCCATAAATTTTTTGATTTGTGACTTATCAAAATCTTTTATTGTGACCATAAAAAAATCCGTGACCAATTAATTTGATAATATGTCATCAATAAATAAGTTGTGACCTAGAAGTATTCACATGTGACCATTCATTGTATAATTGTAGTCTTAATATATTTAATTAATAAAATATATTTAATTAATTGATTAATACCTGAGTTTTGAATTTTGAAACTTAATACTTGAAAATTGAATTGCCCCATACTTAATGTCCGACTTGTGAATTTTTCCCTTAAAAAAACTTGCAAAGTAAAAATGGAATATTTATCTAATTTAATGTATTGGGTGTAATTTCCACAACAAATCTGCAAATGAGGTCCATCTTTTGTTGGATCCTGGGTTCATTTCTGAAATAGGTCCAATTAGACAATTTTATTTTGGGAACTTGAAGATTTTTAAATGTATGGCCCAAAACTCTGAATCCCCTTTCAAAATAACTTGAACTCAAGGAAATGCGAAGTAGATTAAAACTTCTTAAGACGATCTTTCAATTTTTTGAACCGCCGTTTGGAAATCACAAAATGTTAAAGCAGTCTTTGTGTTGAAGAAACAGAAGTATTTACAACCATTCTCATGGTATGGTATGAGTACTCGAATCAGCCAACTTGATCCAATGACATGGTGTCTTAATGAAATCCGATTTTTTCATTCGTAAACGGTTCATAATTATTTGTCATTGAAATTGTTCATCATGACTCAAAGTCACCTCCGTTGCCTCAGTCTCTCTCAACTGGGATGGCACGGTTTTAGAGCACATTTGGCTAACTTAAAAAAGCTAACTTATGAATAAATAAGTTTTAAATAAATAATTTAATTCAATCAAAACTAGAAACAAGATCTTGTTTTGACAGGAAGCCAGGAAGGTAAGATCTACCCAAACAGGTAACCATTTTTAAGATAGCCAAATATGCCAATGTGGTCTAAAACGCAAATGTTTTGTTTAAAAGAAAGAAAGACGTAGCTTTTCGAGCATGATTTGGATAACCAATTGTATTTTCAGCAGTTTGATATAATTCAAACCTTAGCTTGCTTTCTTACCTTTTATATTTTTTTACAAAAAGAACTAGCTGTTGTTCTAAACAGGTCAGTCACTACCCAATAGTCATTGCATGTCACTGTGAAGGTAAAGGCTGGAAATTCCGAGCTGTCTGTAATCTTAAATCGAAATTCTTGGGGAGATCAATTCAACTCGATCCTGTTGGAATCCTTACTTTAGAGTTTGATGATGGAGAGATCTTTCAGTGGAGCAAGGTGTGCAGTGCAAATATTTATATACAAGCAGTTCGTATATAGCTTTATATTGCTAATTGTTACGTTAAAATGCTCGCAAGCGTACGAGTTTGTTATACAAGTAATAATCGTGATGATAGAGTTATCGTCCTATAGAGAATAAAGCTTAATTCTAGTGTATTCAATATATTTAAATTCGTGATTGTAACAAAATACAATCGGTTTATATCTAACTTGTTTTATAACTATGAACGCAATGAATATTGGCTTAAATCAAAGCTGACAAATGTATTGAATTTCCGACTCCACTAATCAATTCTTAGTTTTAATTCTCAACCAGTGATAATCAATTCAATTCATACAATTGTGACGATCGATAATTTCACTTTTATTTACTATTCTTTTCCAAGATATAATAAACATATGATTGCCACGNATTCAATCCATGCAGTTGTGATGATCGATAATTCCACTTTTATTTACTATTCTTTTCCAAGATATAATATAAACCTATATTTATTAAGAAATGATCATATTCCTAATTCGCATTCATACGACAAACATGCATTGAAGTTTGGAATTATCACACACGATCGCACACTTCATAAATATTATTCCTAATATTTATTATTCATGTGTTCTATAAACAGTGTTCTACTTATTGTGAGTTTTTCAACACTACGAATAAGCAACTTATTGTCCTAATGGTACACAAGCATTAAAATAATATGATTATGTATGTTTATGGAATCACAACGCAAGAATTAAATTAAAAATAACAAGTTTTGAATTAAAAACTAAAAATCAAAGAGTTTTGTTATCTTTCCAATACAATTGAATTTAGCCTAGCATATAAATGTAAGAATTACATAGAAAATAAAAGGAAGCCATCACCCGAATTATAGAAATATGAAATTTTTTTGGAAATCTTCACTTCAAGCTTTCAAATTCGGACTCTAATGATGAATTCTTCGTTCTTCGATATAAATTCTCTCTCTCTCTCTCTCTCTCTCTCTCTCTCTCTCCTCAAAATACGGCTCTCCCCTCAAAATCCCGAAATTTTCCCTTATGATATGTCAAAAAGATTATCCTAAATTATTACCAAAACAAAATAAGGAAAATGGAAATTTTTCCCATTTAACCTTGAGGCGCGCGTCTTGGTATGGGACACACGCCTTAATTAAGGTAAAGTATCTACATTATACCGTCTTTACTTGAGTTAAACATTAAACATAAGTTAGGTATGCCTTTAAGATATCTTAGCCCCTATTTGAGCCACATTAAAATTTTTATTTTCATTCTTCTACTCATTTTCAACCACACATTCTTCATTAAAATAATAATTTTCATCACATCATCAAAAGAATGTGGCTCAAACACACCCTTAATAACCATTTTAAAATATTCCAGTATTTTTCCCCAATGTTAATCATAAATTTGCTTAATACGCTAATACCATATGTAAGATTAGGTCTTGTACAAATAATCAAATACCTAATTGAACCAATAGCATTTGCATAAGGAACTTCAGGCATTCTAGTATATTCATCTTCAGATTTACGACAGAATTCATAAAATAGTTTAAAATGAATAGCAAGAAATAAGGTTATAGGTTTACAATCATACATGTAGATTTTTTTTTTCAAAATTTTAACTACATAATCTTGTAGATTCAAGAATAGCAAATCCCTTTCTTTATTTCTCCAAATTTGCATGCCTATTATCTTTTTAGCAAAACCAAGATTATTCATATCAAACTTAGATTTCAATTTCAATTTAATGATATCAATATCAGATTTATCACAACTAGCAAGCAGCATATCATTCACATAAAGGACTAAATACAGAGAATTTTCACCTCGATCACCTTTATAGTATTAGCAGGTGTCATACTGACTCCTTTTAAAACCAAGTTTTAGAACAAATGATCAAACATTTTGTTATACTGTCTAGGTGCTTGTTTTAAATCATATAAAGATCTCTTTAACAAACAAAAAAGTATTTTCAGGAGAGCTCTGCTATATGGACAGGGCTACGTAGCCACAGATACCGGGTCCCTAATGAACGTAGGCCCTGTCCAAGAAAAATAACTCTTTTCAGGATCTTTTTCAAAATCAATAGGTTATCTCATGTAAATTATTTCATCTAACCAACCATACAAGAGGGTAATTTTAACATTTAATTGATCATGTTCCCATATAAATTGAGCAACAAGATCAAATAGGCATCTAATCACAGTATATTTAACATCAGGAGAAAAAATTTCATATAATCAATACATTCTTTTTGAGTAAAACCTTTTGCAACAAGTCTAACTTTATATCTAACATTTTTTACTATTTTCTTCTCCTTTCTTTACTTTATAGATCAACTTACAGTCAATCAATTTCTGCCATTTAGGCTTGTTAACACATTCCCAGATTTTGTTTTTAAGAGGTGAAGACATTTCATCTTCCATGACAGCTATCCAGTTTTTACTTTCTTATACGTAATGGCATCCTTGTAAGAGTTTGGCTCATTTTCAAACTGTTCTTGATAAATAAATAAATAAAAAATCATCACTGTCAAATCTAGTAGAAGTTTGAACTGCCTCATCTCCTTATCTCTTGTGAGTTGATACTCATGAAGGAGAAAAGTAGTAAGACCAGATTGGTCGGTCTAATCAACTTTTTGATCATTTTCAGTTTCTGGTATAGAAATATTTTCTTCAAGACCAGTTTCATCTACTCATGAGTATCTTGCTCAATGTGAGAAAACTCCACCTCAATTTGAACATCTTTATTAGTGAATATATTTTCTTTTCCTTCTAGACAAGCATTAAAGATTCATTAGAAATAACATATTTTCTAATGATGACTCTATACCCATTTTGACATTTCACCCATAACATGTGGCCTTTAACATTCTCATCATATCCCAAGAAAACACATTTAAGTGATGTAGGTTCTAATTTACCAATATTTTGATAAGCATACGTGACACAACCAAATACTTTCAAGTGGGAATAATTCAGGTACTTCAAAATTTAAAACTCTAATAGAACTTCTATTAACAAGATATGCAACAGTGTTAACATTTTCATCCCAAAACAGTTTAGGCAGACTAGAACTTAAAAACATACATCTAACTCTGTTTAATAAAGTCTTATTCATTCTTTCAACTATTTCATTTTGTTGAGAATTATAGGTGACAGATTTATGCCTAAAAATATCATGTTCTTTACAAAATTTATTGAATTCATGATTGCAAATTTTCAAATCATTGTCAATCCTTAAAATATTTATTTTGAGATCAGTTTAATTTTCAACTTGAGTTTTCCAAGGAAAAGTCTCATCTTTGTTTTTTAATAAGAAAACCCAAACTTTCCTTAAAAAATTCATATATGATCAGCAATAAATATCTAAAATTAGATAAGGTGCACACAACAGCAAGACCCCACAAATCAGCATTTAAGTATTCCAATAATTTTTTTGGATTTATGAATTCCAGTTGAAAAAAGTAGTTTGACTTGTTTTCCTATAACACATTGTTGACAAGAATCAAAATCACCAAGATTTAATTTTTCAAAAACAAAAAATCAATCTCTTTTTGCCGATATGACAAAGTCTATCATGTCATAATTTTGCAAGTGTAAAGTTCTCAAATAAAGCAGAAGCAATCAAGCCAAGTAAGGGTTTAACTTTCAGAAAATAGAGGCCATATCTCTTAGAGGTACTTATAGGACACCAAATGCATCTTCAAAACAGGAACATACCTTGTTCCTTTCAAAAATAAAACATTGTCATTATTCAATAACAATTATATGGTATCTATCCCTTTAACTATACATGCAATATAATTTTCCATTATAACTTGCCCTTCAGCAATTTGTTCAAAATAAAAAAAAAAAGTTTTTATTTGGACACATTGGAAGCAACAACCTGAGCAAGTATCCATTCATTATTCAGTTGCTTTTCTACATTAACAATGACTAGACCATTTCAGGCTTAGCATTATTATACACTAAAGCATTACTCTCATCATCAAACCTCTTTTCTTTTGTTTTTCTTCTTAAAGCAATCTTTAGCAAACTGACCCAATTTCCCATAGTAACAACACTTCTTGTCTTTAACCACATTTTGGGCTTATTCTTATCACTCAATTTATTTTTATTTCCAGTAAAGGACTTAGAGTGATAATTTGATTTACCAAAAAATTTTCCTTTTACTAACAAATTATCTCCATTCTGGCTATTACTAGAATTAGCTTTCATCTCTAGAGCCTTATTTCTTAGGAAATTAATTATAACATCAGTGGTAAATTCTTCCCTCTAGAGCAACCTTGATGTCTTTATGTCTATTACTAATAGAGTTTAACAAGATTACATCCATCTGATTTTTTTTAAAAAGGTTTTTCATAACAGTTGGCTAAGTCTTAGGTAGCTTTTGTAAATGCGTTCAAGTTTTCATCCAAATTAATAGAGTGATCCATTTTAAAAAGAAAAAAAAAATTGTTTCAATATGAAACATTTATTGTGAGTGGTTAGTATGAAGTTTAGTCCAAAATTCAGAAGTAGTTTTTATTTCACCAATACTTCTTATCACATTTTCAGACAAGTACAAAAAAATAATTCTCCAAGCAACTTCTTCAAGTTCAATTTTCTTTACAGGATGTAAGTCAGCATGCCAACTATCATCTAGAGCCCTAACACATCTCATTTGCATTAAAATTGCCTTCATTTTTTGACTCCACATATTGAAATCAAATTTTCCATTAAACTGACTAACTTCAAACTTAGCAGAAGCCATATTATAAGCAAGTATGGCTTATAGTTTGAAGACAATTTTCCCGAATTTGCAAAGAACAGTAACAATCTAGATTGATGTCACTGACAAATCACCATAATACACTTAGTAAAACAAGAAGACTTAAAAGAAAACACAATAACAGAGATCACAAGACTATGTTTCAGAGATTCCTCATTCAAGATCTTTCAAGTATACACCCGTACTTGATTTATCTCAAATTCTCAAGGCCTCGTAGGAGCTTTTGACAAAGATTAATCTCAAGGGGGTTATTTTGTATGGTAAATCAAGGGAAAATTAAAAAATCCTAATTTTTGGAAAGTAAACTTTACAAAAATTAAAAACAACTCACCCAACAAATTTGAAATAACTCATTTTATTTCAATTTTGCTTGCAGCGGTTCCAAAAAAATTCAGATATATTACGTATCAACCACTCTCTTCAAGATTCAGGTATCTTGCTTCTAAACAATGTCTCTGATACCATTGTAGGACCAGGTTCACACGATATTAGCGTTGAGAAGCAACAATAAACGATTTTACAAAAAATAAAAGTGAAAAAATTAAAAGATTCCATACAAACGATTTCTTTCTGCCTAAGTCCCGGAGGTTTAACGATCATATCCAATGCCTACATTCACCGTTGAACATTCAATAAATTGGATTATGCTCTATTGCACTAAATAGTCAAATAGTAACGAAATGTTACAAATGTTTAACCAATACATATAGTAGTACATGAACACTTATATCTCAAAACACAATGATTGATCTACGAAGAATCACCAAAAATCTTCACAAACCCTCTGAAAACAATAACTCAAAAGAACCCTCACGTTCTTACAAATATTCACTAAGAATATCACAAATCAGATGCTAAGTATTACAAATAATAACTCTAGAAATTTGAGAGATGAGGAACATAGAAGAAAAAACCCTAGCAATCGAGAGAGTTTCTCTCTAAAAACCAATAATCGGTAGTCGAAAAATGAGAAAACCCTCAAGTGCCAAGTGAAACGGCACAAGCAAATAATAGAACCATCCAAAATTCAACAATCAGCGGCCAAAAAAGAGCCACGTGTCTCAATCCAGTTAAAGACACTTCATTAATAAAGTCGCATTTTTCAAAACACGTTTTCAACACCAAATTCTCGGAGCACACATATTTTGACCAAGGGTTCGAATCCAACACTCCTAAAGCCATACAGTCATTATCAGATCAAGCACAAATACTTTGACGAAGATATTGGTACTCTCATAACTTCTTCAAGTGGAGCATTGTCATTACAATTTTAAGCAGTGACCCAAAGAGCTTATTAGTAACCCCGATCATCTACTTTCTTCACTTTTAAAAGTTATTGGTACCTCTATTTTCGTATTTTAACTTTAGGCCTCCTTCTATACCTTATATATTTGAAGAAGTTTTATTTTGAGGTCCAAGCAAAAAAAAAACCCTCAATTAAAGTTTGTGATTAAATTTACGATTTATGCATTTAATATGCTTTTATGCAATTTTTTGTTAAGATATCTTACTTGCAAATTGAATATGTGCTATCTTATGTCTTTTGAAGTATTTAGATACATTTGCTTCAATAGTGGTTAACAGGGGCAGAGCCAGGAATGAAGGGTAAGGGGGGCAAAATTTTTAAAAGTGAATGTACGAATAAAATTTATATATAACTTAAAAAGTTATAATATAACGTTACATATTACAATTGTACCCGACGATGTTTTATAACATAAAATTCATCTATAATAGAATCTAGATCTAAATTAACATTAAATTCTCGC